>MDKI01103580.1:0-26262 GCA_005239505.1 Nicotiana paniculata
CTTAATATTTATAGCAAAATAGTATAGAATTTCGGTGTGGTCAAAAAATAGTTGTTCACATGGCCCTGCCGGCTTCCAGTTTTGAGATGTATAGTTGTCTATAGCAGCCTTGTCAGCTCGTCGTACGTATGTGGTACGTATATGTATGTATGCCTTTTTGTGCAGATTTCCTTCTTGTATAATGTTCTCGTAATTCAGCAGATGTTATTCAGGTTCATATTTTAGACGCATGTTTAGGGGTGTTTGACAGGTAGGACTCAGGCACCCGTTGCGGCCCATCGGTTTGGGTCATGACAGAAGTGGTATCAGAGCATTTCTGTCCTAGGGTTGTCTACAGACCGTGTCTAGTAGAGTCTTGTTTATGGGTGTGTCATACACCACACTTATAAACAGGAGGCTATAGAACATATAGGATGTTATCCTCTCTTTTTATCTCAAATCGTGCAATACAACAATTCAGGTTCCTAACGATACGTTATATTGTCAGCAATGCCCCCAAAGAGTACGGCCGCCCAGAAGGGAAAGTCTGTGGCTGGTGAGACTACTAGTCGAGCGCCACGAGTTACCAGGGCTCGGGAAGAATCTCATGGTGAGGTTCCATCTCAAACTTTACATACCCCGCCTTTGCTCCGAAGGGCACCAGCTTCAGTGCCCCCTGTACATTCAGCACCTCAGCCAGATGTGCGGGGTCAGGGATGAGAGATGTTGTTCAATTATTGACCCGATTAGTAGCCGCACAGGCTCGACGTCAGGAAACAGGTATCGGTCACGCAGATAGGTCCGTGAGACCGAGGATTCGTGACTTTATTAATTTAGACCCTCTGGTATTCACTGGAGCAGACTCGAATGAGGACCCTCAGGTATTTATTGATAGAGTGCAGAGGAAGTTATGGTTAATGAAGGCCACTGCGACTGAGTCGGTTGAGCTAGCTTCCTATAGACTCCGAGATGTTGCAGTTAATTGGTACGAGTCTTGGGAATTGTCCAGAGGTGAGAATTCCCCTCCAGCGGTATGGCAGGAGTTTACAGAACCTTTTCTTCGTCATTATCTGCCACCAGAGCTTAGGCGAGCCAGAGTTGATAGGTTCTTGACCCTTCGGCAGGGAAACATGAGTGTTCGGGAGTACAATATTTAATTTGATTTGTTGGCTAGGTATGCTCCCACTATTGTATCTAAGATGGAGGATCGGGTTCATCGGTTCGTGATGGGATTAGAGCCTCACTTGCTTAATGATTGTATGTCGGTTTCACTTCATCTAGACATGGATATTTCTCCTATGCAGGCATACGCTCAGGGTGTAGAGGAGCGTAAACAGAAACAGAGGACCGACCGTGAGCATTAGGGCCCAGAATAAGAGAGCGAGGTCTTCGGGTCCTTCTGGTGAGTTTTGAGGTGGTCAAAGGCAGCAATATCAGAGATATCCATCCCAGCCCTTGGCTAGCGTGTCTCCTCAGTTTGCCGGTAAGAGATTTGATCGTTCTACATATTCAGGGCCTGGTCAGAATTTAGGGCCTCAGGTTCTCAGTATAGGGGTGAGTCAAATCAGATGAGGCCACCCTTGCCACGATGTACTCAATGTGGTAAGCAGCATACCGGACAACGCCGTATGGGATTAGGTGTTTGTTATACTCGTGGTTATCCGAGCCACGTTATGAGGGAATGTCCGATGAGAGATGATGCAAGCGTAGCTCAGCCAGCGGGATCTGTAGCTGGATAGTCATCATCAGTACGCCTCCTGGGCAAGGTCCTCATGCACCAATGAGTCACGGTAGAGGCAGAGGCGGAGGATCTAGCTCGAACAGCCCTCTGAACCGCATTTATGCGTTGGTAGAACGACAGGACCAAGAGTCATCGCCTGATGTTGTTACAGGTATATTATCAGTCTCCTCCTATGATGTATATGCCCTGATTGATCCAGGTTCCACCTTATCATACGTTACTTCATTGGTTGCTAGTAAGTTTGAAATAAAACCTTAGTTGGTGAAACCTTTTGAGGTATCTACACCTGTCGGGGACTCGGTGATAGCTAAGCAGGTATATAGGGGTTGTATAATAATAGTTCATGGTCGACCTACCGTAGCAGACTTAATCGAGTTAGATATGGTAGAATTTGATGTTATAATGGGTATGGATTGGTTGGCTTCTTGTCATGACAACGTTGATTGTAGATCAAAGATAGTCCGATTTCAATTTCTGGGGGAGCATGTTTTGGAGTGGAAAGGTAACACGACATCGCTGAGAGGTAGATTTATTTCCTATCTCAAGGCAAGGAAGACGATCAGAAAGGGATGTATTTATAACTTAGTTCGGGTTCAGGATGTGGAAATAGAGTCACCAACCATTCAGTCCATCCCTGTGGTAAATGAGTTTCCAGATATCTTTCCTGGTGAACTTCCAGGTCTCCCGCCAGAGCGAGAAATTGAGTTTTCTATTGACCTACTACCAGATACTCACCCAATATCTATTCCTCCCTATAGAATGGCCCCCACAGAGCTGAAAGAGTTGAAAGAGTTGAAAGAACAACTAAAGGACTTAATTAAAAAAGGTTTTATCAGACCCAGTACGTCACAATGGGGAGCAACTGTGTTGTTTGTAAGGAAGAAAGATGGTTCCTTACGAATGTGTATTGATTATAGGCAACGAAATAAGGTGACGATCAAGAATAAGTACCCGCTCCCGAGGATTGACGACTTATTTGATCAGTTTGAAGGTGCCAAGTGCTTTTCAAAGATAGACTTGAGGTCCGGGTACTATCAGGTAAGGGTTAAGGATGAAGATATTCCGAAGACAGCATTCAAGACTAGATATGGGCACTTTGAGTTTCGGGTTATGTCGTTCAATCTGACCAATGCCCTAGCAGTATTCATGGATTTGATGAACCTTGTGTTCAGGTGTTTCTTAGATCTGTTTGTAATTGTATTTATTGATAATATATTGGTATATTCTTGTTCAGAGGATGAGCATGCTGGTCATCTGCGTACTGTGCTCAAAGTTCTACAAGAAAGGAAGTTGTATGCAAAATTTTCTAAGTGTGAATTCTGGTTGAACTCTGTAACTTTCCTTGGGCGTATCATTTCGGGTGAAGGCATACGGGTGGATACACAAAAGATTGAGGTAGTAAAGACTTGGACTAGGCCCAAAACACCGACGGAGGTTCGTAGCTTTCTTGGATTGGGGGGTTATTACAGGAGATTTGTGGAAGGATTTTCTTCCCTTTCATCACCTTTAACAAAGTTGACTCAGAAGGGAGCAAAGTTTCAATGGACCGATGCTTGTGAACGGGGTTTCCAGTCATTAAAGGACAGGTTAACTTCAGCACCGGTTCTAACGCTCCCAAAAGGGACCGATGGTTATGTTATCTATTGCGATGCTTCAGGCATTGGATTGGGTTATGTGCTGATGCAGTATGGTAAGGTTGTGGCTTATGCTTCTAGACAACTAAGAAAGCACGAGAAGAACTACCCGACCCACGATTTAGAATTAACTGCGGTGCTTCATGCACTAAAGATGAGGAGGCACTACTTGTATGGCATTCATGTTGATATCTATACGGATCATAAGAGCCTCCAGTACATCTTCAAGCAAAAGGAAGTGAATCTACATCAAAAGAGATGGTTGGAGCTACTTAAAGACTATGACATTGAAATTTTATACCATCCGGGGAAGGCGAATGTAGTAGCTGACGCCCTCAACCATAGATCTATGGGTAGCCTGTCGTATTTGCAGCCAGAAAAGAGGGGAATAGATCGTGAGGTTCATCAACTAGATAGTCTTGGAGTTCGGTTACTGGATTCAGGTGATATTGGAATTACTATTCAAGATACGGCAACATCCTCTTTAGTAACTGAAGTAAAGGAATTCCAATACGAGGATCATGTGTTAGTTCGTTATAGGGACACCACCCTTCAGAAGGAGAAGACACCATTTGAAATTACAGAAGATGGAGTCCTCAAATATCAAGGGCGATTGTGTGTGCCTAATGTTGCAGGGCTGCATCGGCTAGTTATGGGAGAAACTCACTATTCTCGTTATTCTATCCCTCTAGGAGCAACAAAGATGTATCATGACATCAGGGAAATATATTGGTGGGACGGAATGAAAAAGGATATAGCAGAATTTGTTGCTCAGTGTCCTAACTGCCAGCAGGGTTAAGATTGAGAATCAAAAACTCGGTGATTTTTGCAGGCTATGAAGATTCCGACTTGGAAATGGGAGATAATCAATATCGACTTCATTGTAGGCTTACCTCGTACCCAGTGTAACTTCGATTCAATATGGGTGATTGTTGATAGGCTCACAAAGTCAGCCTATTTTCTTCCCGTTAGAACTACATATTCCTCAGAAGATTATGCGAGACGTTATATCAAGGAAATAGTACGACTGCATGGTTTCCCTGTATCTATTATCTCGGATAGAGGAGCTCAATTTACAGCTAACTTCTGGAGGTCCTTCCAAAAGGTATTAGGGACTCAAGTAAGTCTTAGTACATCATTTCATCCCCAGACAGGCGGACAGGATGAGCATACTATTCAAACACTGGAAGATATGCTAGGAGCTTGTGTGATAGACTTCAAAGGTAGCTGGAATGATCAGCTGCCGCTTATTGAGTTCGCATATAATAATAGCTACCATTCCAGCATTCAGATGGCTCCATACGAAGCTCTTTATGGACAGAAGTGTAGGTCGCCTATAGGGTGGTTCGATGTTGGAGAATCTGGATTACATGGGCTAAACCTGGTTCAGCAAGCCATATAAAAATTAGAACTTATCCGGGATCGACTATTGACAGCTCAGAGTCGTCAGAAGTCATATTCGGAAGTGCGGCGACGAGATTTAGAGTTCGGGGGTGATGAATGGGTATTCTTAAAGGTGTCACCTATGAAAGGTGTGATGAGGTTTGGAAAGAAAGGCAAACTTAGGCCACGATATATTGGGCCTTATAGGATCATTCGGAGAGTTGACCAAGTAGCTTATGAGTTAGAATTTCCCTCAGAGTTGGAGTCTGTCCATCCAGTTTTTCACGTATCTATATTACAGAAGTGGATTGGCGATCCTACCCGAGTGGTTCCCACGGATGATGTACAAATTACAGAGGACTTGTCATATGAAAAAATTCCTATTGCCATCCTAGACCGACAAATCTGCAAGCTACGGAATAAGGAGGTAGCCTCCATGAAAGTACTTTGGAGGAACAACAATGTGGAAGAAATGACTTGGGAGACCGAGGAAGACATGAAGTCTAGATATCCCTACGTATTTCCTCTTCCAGAGAAGGGTCCGACTGAGATGTCATAACCTCAAGGTGTGTGTACGAACTTTTGTGCTAGCTATTGTTATTGGTCATGTTAGGCCATCGTCGTTATTAATGATTGTGGTCCTATATGGCGTTAAATTACTGGGTTTCTACAAGAAGAGTTGGTAGTAGCGTTGTTACAAGGGAGACTCTACCAAGGTTATATAAATCCTGAAAGGTTAAACATTCGAGGACGAATGTTTCTAAGGGGGGAAGGATGTTACATCTCGCGTTTTCACACGTTAAAAATTTCTTCTTCAGTTAATTGACGTAGACTCAGGGTTAAGATCATCTTGATGTTAACGTATTTATGCTATTTATAACAAGCGATAAATAAGTGTCGTGAAGGATAAATGGGACACGAATTAAAGAACACGAGTTTCGTTGAAAGTTGCCAATTTGGGATAAAATATGGGTCGAACGATAATACCCGATGATTATGAACTAGTACCATGAAAGGTACCATATGACCACGGTAGTATGATGTAAAAAGTGATATTAAAAATAAGTAAAATTTTAGTAATTTGAGACAATTTTTAAATTATGCGGGTAATTGATTAATTACCGGATAACGGGACATGATCCAATTAACTAATATGTGGATAAAAATTTATGAAATTACACCTCCCCAAAACGTGGCACAAAGCCACAATGGCTAAGAATGACTCTTAGTCATTTATGCCATGTGGTTACTTATAGTCACATTAAAATTTAACTAACATAAGACTTGAATATAAGTCTTATCTATTGTTCCTTCTTAGGTTCAAAAACATTAGAGAGAAGAAGCAATTCCTTCAAAAAGTTCAAATACGTTAGAGGGCAGAAGCTAATACATTTCATAACTCATTTTGATGTATCATCTTTCTTCAAGAAAAACGTTAGAAACAGAAGATAATTTTCATTCCAAAAAAATACTTCAGCGTAATTCCATCAAAACTTTTCGGTTACAAAAGAGTATGGTGCAATCTTCGCAAAGAATATTATACGGAGTTTTACCTACCACAGGTATGTTAAGGCTATCTCTTCTTTCTTTTGGCATTATCCATGCGATACAAACGAAACGTGCAAATGCACAAATTCCATAAATGAATCTATTCATAGAAGTATTAGAGATATCTATGTTCTTGAATTTTCATATGTCATAATATTTTATCATCTGTTCATGGGTCTCAGAAAAATATGAAAGTTGAAAAGAGTTTACTTTATGATATTACTCAAAGGCAAAATGGCCTTATGAAACTCCGAAAGATTTTAATAACATACTTTTCATGCATTGCATTCATGTGCATTGACCCATGACTAGATGGCATTATACACGCGTATGTATGTATGTATATATATTTATATGGGATATGGTAAAGGTTATCGCGTTATATACACACCACCACCTGATCAGCTGGTATACGATGATGATTTTGCCCTCAGAGGCTGATGATGTTATGAAACATATACATATGCACGACATGACATTCATACGCATATGCATGATGCTAAAAGTGATTTATTATTACAGAGTTATCCAGGCATACAGGTTGAGTCAATTACTCTATATTTCTTCCATGTCTCTTATGTATTTATTTATGTGCCTTACATACTCAGTACATTATTCGTACTGACGTCCCTTTTGCCTGGGGACACTGCGTTTCATGCCCGCAGGTGCAGGTAGGCGAACTGACGGTCCCCCTTCTTAGGATCTCTGATCAGCGAGAGTTGGAGTGCTCCACTTGATCCGGAGCTACTTTTGATTTTGATATGATACGTTTGTATATAGATATATATATATGGGTATGACGTGGCTCAGACCCGGCTTTATACAGTTATGTCTCTATTAGAGGTCTGTAGACAGTATGTCTAGTTGGATAGTATGTGGCCTTGCAGGCTTTCAGTTTTGAGATGTATAGTTGTCTATAGCAGCTTTATCGGCTCGTCCTATGTATGTGGTACGTATATGTATGTATGCCTTTTTGTGCAGATTTGCTTCATGTATAATGTTCTCGTAATTCAGCATATGTTATTCCGGTTCATGTTTTAGACGCATGTTTAGGGGTGTTTGATAGGTAGGACTCAGGCACTCGTCGTGGCCCATCGGTTTGGGTCGTGACATAGAGATTGTCTCTCTGGGCGTGCAAGAATTTGTAGACAATAAATTGTATCGAGAAAATTAAATCAAGACTGAAAATATTGCAACAATCGTAATATTTTATTTTAAATATCTGAGTGTTACAATCTCTATGAATCCTCTGATTCTTCTTTCCAATCGTAAATAAATTCAATGGCCTTTGAGCTTGATCTTAAATCTATATTTGTTTCCACGAACGATGATCTTGAATTCAACTAGCACGAAATATGATTTGAACTCGCACTCCTTGAATATTGACTTGTTCTTCATTCTTGAGCTTGAACTTGATTTCTTGAACTCGAAACTTGTAGAGAAATTTGCAGCGTTTGATCTACGAGCTCTCTCTTGCTTCTTGTTATAACTTCTGGTGTCTTTTTTGGGTTATGAAGACCCTTATTTATAGTTGTGGAAGGGAGGAGTTATGATAAGAACAAACTCTTTCCGACAATTCAAATTGAAGTGTGACATAGCCGCATTTGATTGGCTAGAACATGTCACTTGCACACGTGGCACGATTTCATTGGCCCTTTAATTTGACTTGGCATGGCCTTGTCATTTTTACATGTGGCACGATCCTATTGGCTCTTCAGCTCGACTTGGCGTGCCACGTCATTTCACGTGTGGCACCAAACTGGGCCTCTATCAAGATGATATCTTGGGTCTAATGAAAAGGGGCTCATCACTTTAGCCCAATTAAATGGGCTAACCCAATGGATTAAGACTTATTTATTTAATTTATATATTTGACTTATATAATTAATTCAAGTATATTAGCCCATAATATTTATTTGGACCAATATTTCTTGAATTTTAAAATATGATCCAAATTATTTTATGAATTTAATATTTAGTAAAATTTATATGCTTGTAGAGGACTTTTAAAGTTAAATATTTTCAAATTTAGATTTTTTTTAAAAAACTTACTTTAAAAGTAGGTTTATTCTTTTCAAAACTGAGGAAGTATACTTTACCTCTTTATCGGACCCGTTAGATTTATTTTAACTAGTTTTAGGATATGCGTGTTGCGCGTGCACCCTATCTTAATAAATATATATTTTTGAAAAACACATAAACACTATATTAACCAATTATTTTGTAGTATAAAATAAAAGTTAAAAAGATATGAGTTCCAATGTTGATTGTCGATCATATTTAGCTAACTCAACAAATAAAGAACAATCATCTTAGTTAATATTTTCAACTTAAGTTTTTGTTCCAGCTTTATAATTTCATTTCTAGAATTTCACAAGTTAACGCGCTTTTTCTGCTTAGAACACGTAAACTCTGCAGGATTTAAGAATTTTTTTTTTGAAATCCTTTTGAAAAGTATATACTATTAAGTTTATCTTAGAAAGCACAAACAGAGTAAGTTAATTGACAAAAAAAGTTTATTTTATTTTTTCACAAGCAAAATACAAATTATCTATTTTTTTAATCAATAAAAAATACTACATGAGTTATAATAATCGAAGAAAAAGAAATGAATTTTGAGAATTTGACCAAACAGACTCAATGTTGGCGAGATAAGGGGGCACCAAACATTATGAAGGGGATTAAATTCTTATATTCAGCTGGAAAAATCTATTATATGGCATTATGATGTAGGTCTGGACGTCATATTTTAGATCCATAGCAATTATTACAAACTTTCATATTCCAAAATTTTAAATTCTTAGTGATATCCATATTCCTAGCATCATCGATAATGAGGCCAATTTCATCTTTTCTGTGGTTTTGAGTCACGCAGTCTATCAATTGTACCTTGTTATATCTTTACATATGATTGCTTTTTAGTAAATATTTTAGTCTTATATTTCTAATTTTATGTAATTTTTTCTTTGTTGGAGTTTTTTTACAAAACAATAAATTGCATGCTCACAGAAATTAGACATGCTAAGCAATGATATTTCTTCTATAATATACATAATAAAATTTATAATATAAATATGGTACTTATAAAAAACTATAAGAATATAAATCAACTTGGCTTATAAATACAGACTTCAATTGATAGCTATGTAGAAAATCAGAAGAACATTTGTCACTATAAAAATCTTGAAGTCGTTCAAATATTTTATCCTTTTTTAACTACAGTAAATTGACCTTCTTAATAGGATATTAATTAATGGGTCTCCTAGTTATTGTCTTTTTCTTTTTTCTTTTTAACTTACCAAATTTTGATGTTGCACTTCTTGTTAGTATTAAGGATACTAATTAACGGAGGAATCTTTTACTTCTTCTCTTCTTGTAAATTATCTTATTTATGCTACGGCTTTTTTTCTTTTCAAAAAGACAATTTATTTGTATTTACTACTTTATCCATTATAAAGTGCATAAACGAAAGGTAAAAAAGACGAACAACATTTCGCTAAAGATTTTGGTGCTTTTAGTATAGTATAGATATATAAACACATGACGACATATCTGTCTAATTAGACACATGACAACGAGTTGGTTGTAACGACCCGGTCGGTGTTCCGAGAGTTTAGCCCCGTTTTCCCTATTTCAGCTTCATTTTTGTTTGGTTTAGCTCTTTTGTGTTGAGTTGGGTTGATTGGTCCGGGTTCAGAGTGGCTGTGGAGAGAGATGAGGCACTTAGTCTCTCAAATTGGTGATTTAGTGGAAAAAGTCAATCGGAAATTGACTTATAGGAAAATGATCTCAGAATGTGGTTTATGTGGCTCGGATAGCTTCACTAGATGATTTGGGACTTAGGAGTATGTTCGGAGTGTTATTCGGAGGTCCGGAGTAGAATTAAACTTGAATTGGCGAAATTGAGTTTTGGCGATTTCCGGTCGACAGTGGAAAATTAGCTATCGGGGGCGGAATATAATTCCGAAAGTTGGAACAAGTTCGTAGCGTCATTTGGGATGTGTGTGCAAATTTTCAGGTAATTCGGATGTGGTTTGGGTGGTTTCGGCATCGTTGGCAGATTTCGTGGAACGATCCGGTCAGTCGTTTTGAGAGTTATAGCCCATTTCCCCCTGCCTCTTTATGTGTTGTTCAGCTGTGTTGAGTTGTATCGAGTTGGTAGGTTTAGGTCCTGAGTAGTTTTGGAGTGAAATGAACACTTAGTCTCTTAATTAGAAAGCTAAGTTAGAAAAAGTCAACCGGAAGTTGACTTATGAGTAAACGAATTCGGAGGTGGATTTTTATGATTCGATTAGCTTCGTTGGGTGATTTGGACTTAAGAGTGTGTCCGAAATATAATAGCCCAACAGTTTAAGAGTGAACCTTTAAGTTATTTTTTTTAATATATTATAATTTCTCATAAAGTTCTTATAGAGATAATAGTAATTATTTACTTTATATGAGGATGTATAAATGTATATATACTTTAGAAATAATACTTATGTATTGAAAGATATTTTTGAGATTATTAAGTACTAATTAGTGCTATGGACCAAACTCAGATTACATATTATGGTTAAGCAATTAAGTGATTTAGGAGGATATAATGGAGAAAAGCGGGCCAAGCCTATTCGTTGTTGTTTCCTCACGTAACCTAGGGTGTAATTAGAATTAACTGGAATGCCAAGAAAAGAAACCGAGAACCAACGACGGGACTCTTCACATGGAGATTAAGATGCCAATTGATTTGGTTTTTGTACCCAGTCGTTATTCTAAGTGATCTTTGGGAAGAAATAATTTTAGCTACTAAGAATCGTGTGAAAAGAAGAAGAAAAAAACTAAGAGGCATCAGTTTTGCTGCAACTTTGATAACTACAATTTACAGGTTTCAAGGTATTTTCTTTACCGTTGAATTACTACCCATGGATCATGAGTTATTCATGAACATAAATTACATATATAGTATCTATTAAGATTGTGATATTGAGATATGCTTTTACCTTCACGTTTATAATTTAAAGCATAGAGTTTTGAGGTTTAGCTTTAATACTGATTAGCCAAGAAAACTATATGAGTTTTAGGGTAAAATTGAGGGAGTTAAAGCTTTGAGTTTTGGAGAGTTTTAAGTGAGGATTTGAGGGATCAAACGGAGTCGGATTTCGACGAATTTTATATGATTAGACTCGGGAGAGGACGAGGTTTCTAATTCTTCCATTGTTGACTGATTTCGAGACGTGGGTATGGGGGCCGAGTTTTAGCCGATTTCGAATTTTTGGCATATTTTGTAGTTTTTATTGTGGAATTTGATTCTTTAGCCTATGTTGATAGTAGTATTCTGATTTTGGTTATATTTGAATCTTTTGGAGACCGAGTCCAGAGACGAGGGTATCCTTGAGTAGAATTTTTACGTGGTTAAGGTAAGTAGCAATTTTAACTCTGGCTTTGAGGGTATAAACCCGGAGAATTTGATATCGTGTGACTGTTCGGAGGTGATACCCACGCTAGGTGACGGGCGTGTGGGTGTATACCCCGAGGGACTGAGACTTGGTCCGTCCCGTGAGGCCTCATGGCCATCATCTGTGTTTACGTAGTTACTTGTTGTTGAATTTGTCTGCCTTCATGTTAGAGATCATGCTTAGGCTTTATTCATGCTCACATTATTTGTACTCAGTCATAGAAATTATTGCACATGTTTACCTCAGTCTCAATTATTTGCTAATAGGCTGTGATACTTGATGTGGGTTGTGTTCCCTTATTTGTTGATGATGGTGAGGCTAGTGAGGTACATGATTGAGTGAGGCTGAGGGCCTGGTTGTGAGGATATTAATACCACAGCGCGTGAGTTGTCCGTGTAGCACGTGAGTTGACCGTGCAGGTCCAGGTATTGATACCATAGCGCGTGAATTGTCCGCATAGCACGTGAGTTGACCGTGCGGATCCAGGTATTGATATGATGGCACGTGAGTTGTCCGTGCTTAGAGCTTGGGATTTGGGAGCCCCTCCGGAGTCTGTACACACCCCCAGTGAGCGTAGAGTGTTGAGTGTAGTGAGTATTGAGTGTTGAGTGTTGAGTGCGAGTGATGAGTGATGGAGTGACATTGCTGTGAGGTTGCATTTACTTTTTTTGTTGCTACATTTATCTGTTAAATTTCTTTGTGGCATTCACTGAGTTATGGAATTTACCTGTCTATTCCTGTTCTTTTTAAATTGTGAAAATAAATGATTTGATTGTTTTACCTAGCTCGTCAATACTGCTCAGTTCCTTAGTTATTTCTGTTACTACTGAATCGGTTGTACTCATACTACACCCTGCACTTTATGTACAGATCCAGGTGAGTTAGAGCGCGGTGATCGTTGAGTTCAAGCCGGCTATATTTTGGAGACTGCAAGGTAGCCTCTAGCGTCCGTAGGACCTTGTTACTCCTTTTGTCATTTCTTCTTTTGGACAGTTAAACAGTTTATATATCTTAGTTCATAGTTTTAGACGCTCATGACTTAGTGACATCCTGATGTTTGGGGCTCGTTCCATATTTTCTATATTATATTTAGAGTTGGTTTAGTTTATGAGAAATTCAAATATTGAAAATGTTTTATTAAATTATTATAAATTATTTAGTAGTAGTATTTTGGGAAATAGGCTTGCCTTGTATCACGATAGGCGCCATCACGACCATGGTTAGATTTTGGGTCATGACATTTCGGAAGTTTAGAAATCCTTAGGCTTGAATTTTAGATTCGATTTGGTGTTTTGATGTTATTTTGAGTGTTCCGAGGGTTCGACTAAGTTGGAATATTTATATATGACTTGTTGGTACTTTTGGTTGAAGCCCCGAGGGGCTCGGGATTTATTTCGGATGATTTTCGGAAGATTGGGAATTGGAAAAATGCAGCAAATTGGCTGCTGGTGCAGGCTTTCTGGTGTGGCCGCACCTGCGGACGAGAAAACGCAGGTGCGAAGGCGCAGGTGCGAACGGCCTTGCGTAGAAGCGGAATTTTGGTGCCTAGCATGGGAGCGGAGGTGCGGAGATTGGCTCGCACTTGCGGGCCCTCAAGTGCGTGTAGAAGGCCGCAGATGCGGAATTTGGGCTTAAGTGAATATACGCACCTGCGAGGGATTTTCCGCAGGTGCGGCGCCGCAGATGCGTATGATGGAGTCGCAGGTGCGAGAGTGCTGGGCAGAACCTATATAAGGTTGCCTTCGCGAATTTGCACTCATTTTTTCACCATTTTTGATGGATTTTGGAGCTTAGAGCTGGGATTTCAAGGGGGGGTTAAGCGTATTCAGTGAGGCAAGCTACTTGGACCTTATATCTTGTGTTTATGGCGATTATTCCATTTGTTTAATAATGTTTTAGTGAAAAGTTGGGAGATTCGGGCTTGAAATTTGAGAGTATAAATTGGGATTTGAGGGGCCATTCAGGGTCCGATTTTGATGTATTTGGTATGCATGAACACGTGAAAGCGCAAGGATTCTAGTTTTGTGATTTTTATCAGAATTCAAACGCGGGCCCAGGGGTCGGGTTTGGCCAATTTCGGGAGTTTGATGTAAATAGGTTATTTTCGAGTGGGCTTTGTTCCTTTGGCATATTTTGATGATATGAATTTGTTTTGAATAGATTCGGGGTGCGTTAAGGCCGAGTCGAGGGGCAAAGGCATCCCAGTGTAGTTTTTCATCCGGTTTGAGGTAAGTAACGATTGTAAATCTAGACCTGAGGGTATGAAACTCCGGTATTTCGTATTGTTTTGATAAATAAGGTGACAAGCGTGCACCGATAGGGGTTGTGACCTGTTCCATCCCGTAGCGACTATTAAGCCACGTATTTGACTAGAAATCATATGTTATCCCGTATTTTTGAGATTATTATTATATTTTGGGCTGTAAGCCATGTTTGGGGCCTTGTGCCGACCTGTTTGGACCCTCAGGGGTATTTTTAATATTATTCTCACACTGTTTTGATTTGAAAGCATATCCTCAGTTATGATTTTCCTGTTTGCTGTTTGATTCAGTTTCACCACTCTATTTTAAACATATGAAAAATTGTTTTGGGCTGAGTCCCCTGATTTTACTGAAAAGCCCGAGTGGCTGGTGAGGTTGATGACTGAGTGAGGTCGAGGGCCTGATTGTGAGGATATATAGATCGGGCTGCACGCCACAACGATATATGGATCGGACTGCACGTCGCAGCGATATATGGATCGGGCTCGGGCTGCACGCTGCAGTGATATATGGATCGGGCTGCACGCTGCAGCGATATATGGATCGGGCTGCACGCCGCAGTGATATATGGATCGGGCTGCACGCCGCAACGATATTGGATCGTGCTGCACGTCGCAACGATATAGCGCTTGGGCTGTAGGAGCCCCTCCGGAGTCTATACACCCCCAGTGAGCGTAGTCGACTATTTATGGATCGGGCTGCACGCCGCAATGGTTATTATATGGTACCTATTGATCGTGAGTGCTGAGTATGAGTGCTGATTGACGAGAGTTAAGTCACAAGTGACTGAGAGGCTTGCCCAAGAAGCTTTATTTACGAGTGATAATGTGCCCGAGGAGTTATGAAACTACTGCTTTCACTCCTATTTACTTTTTCTTTTGCCTCCAAATGATAAATGTTGAACAAATGTTTTATGTGAAATTTAAAA
Source organism: Nicotiana paniculata (assembly GCA_005239505.1). Lineage (NCBI taxonomy): Eukaryota > Viridiplantae > Streptophyta > Magnoliopsida > Solanales > Solanaceae > Nicotiana > Nicotiana paniculata. Next base: position 14,910 of record MDKI01103580.1, read on the forward strand.
AGGAAAAAACTGCACTTTTTATGAAACTTTTGGAACGTAGATTCCTTACTTGATTTACTGATTTCCACTGATATTCATTATCTGAATTTACATGATTTTAAGAGCTCGTCGTTGCACTCAAGTCTTTATTTATATTTGTTACTTACCGAGTTGGTGTACTCATGTTACTCCCTGCACCTTGTGTGCAGATTCAGGTGCCCGGATCGAGTGAGATTTGATTCATTCTCAGTGGAGCATTTATCGGAGACTGTGAGGTAGCTGCACAGCATTCGCAGCCCCACCCTTCTCCTTCTTTTTTTGTCGTCATTTACATTTCCTAGACTTGTTGTATCAAGGAAATTGTGTCAGATTATGTGTTCCATTAGTTGCTTATGACTGCTGACTCCGGGTCTTGGGATATTGTTTAGATGTTTTCCTTTGATTATCCGTACTTGTGAAATATTAAAAGTGGAAAGTTTTTATGATAAATCGCGTTATTGAATTAAATGAAAAGCTACGTATGTTATGCTTAGTAAATTGGCTAGCCTAGTATCACGATAGGTTCCATCACGACCAGTAGATTTGGGGTCGTGACAAGTTGGTATTAGAGCCTAGGTTACATAGGACTCACCGGTCATGAGCAGGTTCAATAGAGTCTTGGGGATCGGTACGGAGACGTCTGTACTTGTCTTTGAGAGGCTGCAGAACCCTTAGGAAAAATCTCGCATTTCTTGAATTCTTGTCCTGCGAATCTATTGATTCTGGCAACTAAACTTCTATTGTTTCATTCTCTCAAAGATGGTGAGGACACGCGCTACCGGACAGGGCGATCAACCACTATTGGGACCCATGAGGGTTCGAGGCCGTGGTAGGGGTAGAGGTGCAGCCCGCGCAGCTACCGGAGCAGTACCCATAGACCCGCATATTGTTCCAGATCAGGTCAAAACCATATATGTTCCAGTGGGACTAACTCAGGCACCAGTTGTGCCTATCGTTATTCCGGGTCTTCAGGAGACCTTGGCCTAGATTCTGACCGCATGCACCGGTCTTTCTCAGGCGGTTGTTATTTCTACTTCAGCCGCTACTTCTCAGGCCGGGGGAGGAATTTAGAATCCAGCAACCCGTACACCTGAGCAGGTTATTCGAGGGCTTCAGACCCCGGAGGCAGTTCCAACTCAGCCGGTTGCACCAGTCCAGGATTTTGTGGTTCCATCTATGGCTGACGACGAGCAGCGCAGGTTGGAGAGATTTGGGAGACTTTGTCCTCCGACTTTTAGTGGTGCTGAGGGCGAGGATGCCCAGGGTTTCTTAGACAAGTGTTAGAGGATGCTTCGTACGGAAGGGATATTGGAGAGCAGTGGGGTCTCGTTTACTACCTTCCAATTCTCCGGAGCTGCATTTACTTGGTGGGAGGCTTATGAGAGGTGTAGGCCCGTTGGTGCAGCGCCCCTTACTTGGAAGCAGTTTTCCACTCTCTTCTTAAAGAAGTATGTTCAACAGTCCTGCAGAGAAGAGTTGCGTCGGTAGTTTGAGCAACTGCGTCAGGGTGATATGACGGTGTCGTAGTACGAGATGAGGTTCTCAGAGCTTGACCGTCATGCTATTTGGTTGGACCCTACAGAGAGAGATAGGATCAGGAGATTCCTGGATTGCCTCGCATATCAGCTTCGTATTCTTATGACCAGAGAGAGGGTATCGGGTGCTACTTTTGAGCAGGTTGTTGATATTACCCGAGAGATTGAGTCGGTACGTCTCCAGGAGCGAGACGAGAGGTAGACCAAGAGGCCTCGAGGATCTGGTAGTTTTGGTGGTGTTCCTTGGGGGGGACAGTTCCAGAACGGTAGAGGCCGTCCTTTCAGGCAGGCTCACTCAGGCCGCTCAAGTTATCGTGGGGGATCCACTAGTCATGGTGCTCATAGTTCTCATCAGGGGCACCCATCATTCAGTGTTCTTCCAGCCCAGATTTCATCTCGAGCACCATCGGTTCAGGACTCATCTGCTTGATTCTTCCAGAGATTATCCTGGTGCTAGGGGTTCCCTTCAGTCCCCGTCTCCAGCACCGGGGAGTTGTTAGGAGTGTGGAGAGTTTGGGCATATGAGGATATAGTGTCCTCGTTTTCTTAGGGGTCCATCTCATTAGAGGAGTCAGCCCTCGACTTCAACTCCAGTTACTTCACCACCGGGTCCATCTCATTAGAGGAGTCAGCCCTCGACTTCAACTCCAATTACTTCACCACCCCCCAGGCAGCGAGGGGTGGGGGTCAGGCAGCTAGATGTTGCCCTAGAGGGGGAGGTCGATCCGGTAGAGGTCAGGCCCGTTTTTATGCACTTCCAGCTAGACCAAATGCTATGGCCTCAGAAGCAGTGATTACAAGTATTTTTTCAATTTGTCACTGAGATGCTTCGGTCTTATTTGATCCTGATTCCACGTATTCCTATGTTTCATCATATTTTGCCAACTTTCTGGATATGCCTCGCGAGTACTTAGTTACATCTGTTCATGTGTCGACTCCGGTGGGCGATACTATTATTGTGGACCGAGCGACGGTCGTGTGTGATATCTATTGGGGGTCTGGAGACCCGAGTGGATCTGCTATTCTTAGCATAGATGACTTTGATGTGATATTGGGCATGGATTTTCTATCTCTGTGTCATGCTTTTTTAGATTGTCACGCTAAGATCATGACCTTAGCGATGCTGAGATGTACGAGAATCGAGTGGAGAGGTTCTATTGATTATGTGCCTAGTAGGGTGATTTCATACCTGAAGGCTCAGCGTATGGTGGAGAAAGGATGTCTATCTTATTTGGCTTTTGTGAGGGATGCCAGTGCTGAGACTCCCACTATCGATTATGTTCCTGTAGTCCGCGATTTTTCGGACGTGTTTCCTGCAGATCTGTCGGGCATGCCGCCCGTCAAGGATATTGATTTTGGCATTGAGTTGGTGTCGAGCACTCAGCTTATTTCTATTCCACTATATCGTATGGTACCAGCTGATTTGAAGGAATTGAAAGAGCGGCTTCAGGAACTCCTAGATAAGGGCTTCATTCGGCCTAGTGTGTCACCTTGGGGTGCACCGATGTTGTTTGTAAAGAAGAAGGATGGTTCCATGAGAATGTGTATTGACTATAAGCAGCTAAACAAGGTTACAGTCAAGAATAAGTATCCTTTGCCTCGCATTGATGATTTGTTTGACCAGCTTCAAGGAGCTAGGGTGTTCTCTAAGATTGATTTGAGATCCAGGTACCATCAGCTAAAGATTCGGGATTCGGATATTTCCAAGACTGCTTTCAGGACCCGTTATGGCCACTACGCGTTTTTGGTGATGTCTTTTGGGATGACCAATGCCCCAGCAACGTTCATGCCTCTGATGAACAACATATTTCCGCCGTATTTGGATTCCTTTGTTATTGTGTTCATTGATGACATCCTGGTTTATTCTCGTTGCCAGGAGGAGAATGCTCAGCATTTGAGGGTTGCATTGCAGAGATTGAGGGAGGAGAAGCTTTATGCAAAGTTCTCCAAGTGCGAGTTTTGGCTTGGATAAGTAGCTTTCTTGGGACACGTGATGTCCAGCGAGGGTATTCAGGTTGATCCGAAGAAGATAGAGGCGGTGCAGAGTTGGCCCAGACCGTCCTCAGCTACCGAGATTAGGAGCTTCCTTGGTTTGGCAGGATATTACCGTCGCTTTGTGGAGGGGTTTTCTTCTATTGCTTCACCCTTGACCAAATTGACTCAGAAGGGTGCTCTATTCAGGTGGTCAGCCGAGTGTGAGGAGAGCTTCCAGAAGCTCAAGACGGCGTTGACCTCAGCTCAGTGTTAGTATTGCCATCAGCTTCAGGTTCTTATACCGTGTATTGTGATGCCTCGAGGATAGGCATTGGTTGTGTTCTGATGTAGGAGGGTAGGGTGATTGCCTACTCCTCGCGCCAGTTGAAGGCTCATGAGAAGATTACCTGGTGCATGATCTCGAGCTAGCAACCATTTTTCACGCATTGAAGATTTGGCGTCATTATTTATATGGGGTTCATTGTGAGGTTTTTACTAATCACCGTAGCCTGCAGAACTTGTTTAAATAGAAGGATTTGAATTTGTGTCAGAGGAGATGGTTGGAGCTTCTCAAGGACTATGATATCACAATTCTATACCATCCAGGGAAGGCCAATGTAGTGGCTGATGCCTTGAGTCGCAGAGCAGAGAGTTTGGGGAGTCTAGCATACCTTCCAGCAGCAGAGAGACCATTAGCACTTGATTTTCAGGCCTTAGCGGGCCAGTTGGCGAGGTTGGATCTATCGGAGTCCCGTCGGGTATTGGCTTGTGTATCCTCCATGTCTTCTCTTTATGACCGCATCGGAGTGCCAGTATGATGACCCACACTTTCTCGTTCTTTAGGATAGAGTCCGGTGAGGTGATGCCAGGGATGTAGTTATTGGCGATGATGGTATTATGAGGATTCAGGGGCGGATATGTGTGCCTAATGTAGACGGGCTTCGGGAGTTGATTCTTGAGGAGGCCCACAGCTCGCGGTATTCCATCCATCCGAGTGCCACAAAGATGTATCAGGATCTGAGGCAACATTATTGGTGGAGGCGGATGAAAAAGAATATTGTTGGATTTGTAGCTCGGTGCCTCAACTTCCAGCAGGTCAAATATGAGTACCAGAGACCCGGTGGATTGCATCAGAGGTTGGTTATTCCTGAGTGGAAGTGGGAGCGGGAGCGGATCATCATGGACTTCGAGGAGGTTCGATGCGATATAGGTTATTGTGGATTGGCTGACCAAGTCCGCTCACTTCATTCCTGTTGGTACTACTTATTCTTCGAAACGATTAGCTGAGATTTATATCCGAGAGATTGTTCGGTTGCATGGTGTTCCAGTTTCCATCATTTCTGATAGAGGTACCCAGTTCACATCGCAGTTTTGGAGGTCCGTGCAGAGAGAGTTAGGTACTCAGGTTGAGTTGAGCACAGATTTTCATCCTCAGACGGATGGGCAGTCTGAGCGCACTATTCAGATACTTGAGGACATGTTGCACGCTTGTGTTATTGACTTCGAGGGTTCATGGGACCAGTTTCTACCACTCGGGGAGTTTGCATAGAATAATAGTTATCAGTCGAGTATTCGGATGGCTCCATATGAGGCTTTGTACGGGAGGAGGTGTAGATCTTCATTTGGTTGGTTTGAGCCGGGTGAGGCCAGAATCTTGGGTACATATTTGATACAGGATGCTCTAGATAAGGTGAAGTTGATTCAGGAGCGGCTTTGCACGGCGCGGTCGAGGCAGAAGAGTTATGCGGACCGGAAGGTCCGGGATATATCTTTCATGGCTGAGGAGAAGGTCCTTCTGAAGGTGTCACCCATGATGGGTGTTATGTGGTTTGGGAAGAGGGGCAAGTTGAGTCCCCAGTTCATTGGGCCTTTTGTGGTGCTTCAGAGGGTTGGAGAGGTGGCTTATAGACTTACCTTTCCACCTAACTTTTCGAGCGTGCATCCAGTATTTCATGTTTCCATGCTTCGGAAGTATATTGGTGACCCGTCTCATGTTTTGGACTTCAGCACGGTTCAGCTAGAGGGTGATATGTCCTATGAGGTAGAGCCAATAGCTCTTTTGGGTCGTCAGGTCAGAAGGTTGAGGTATAAGGATATAGCTTCGGTGAAGGTGCAGTGGAGAGGAAAACCGGTGGAGGAGGCCACCTAGGAGACCGAGCGGGAGATGCGGATCCGATATCCTCACTGTTTGAGACTCCAGGTATGTTTCTAGACCCGTTCGAGGACGAACATTTGTTTAAGAGGGGGAGAATGTAATGACACGACCGGTCATTGCGAGAGTTTGGCCCCATTTCCCCATTTCTGCTTCATTCTTGTTTGGTTCAGCTCTTTTGTGTTGCGTTGGGTTGATTGGTCCGGGTATAGAGTGGTTGTGGAGAGAGATGAGGCACTTAGTCTCCCAAATTGGTTATTTAGTGGAAAAAGTCAATCAGAAGTTGACTATAGGAAAATGATCTCGGAATTTAGTTTATGTGGATCGGATAGCTTCACTAGATGATTTGGGACTTAGGAGTGTGTTCGGAATGTTATTCGGAGATCCAGAGTACAATTAGGCTTGAATTGGCGAAATTGAGTTTTGGCGATTTTCGGTCGGCAATGGAAAATTATCTATCGGGTCGGAATGGAATTACGAAAGTTGGAACAGGTTCGTAACGTCATTTGGGATGTGTGCGCAAATTTTTAGGTCATTCGGATGTGGTTTGGGTGGTTTCGGCATCATTGGCGGATTTCGGAAGCTTAGAAATCCTTAGGCTTGAATTTTAGATTTGATTTGGTGTTTTGATGTTATTTTGAGTGTTCCGAGGGTTCGACTAAGTTGGAATATTAATATATGGCTTGTTGGTACTTTTGGTTGAGGCTCCGAGGGGCTCGGTATTGATTTCGGATGATTTTCGGAAGGTTGGGAATTGGAAAAATGCAGCAAATTGGCTACAGGTGCAGGCCTTCTGGTGTGGCCGCCCCTGCGGACGGGGAGCCGCAGGTGCGAAGGTGCAGGTGCGGACGACCTTGCGTAGAAGCGGAATTTTGGTGCCTGGCCTGGGAGCGCAAGTGCGGGGATTGGCTCACACCTACAGGCCCGCAGGTCCTTGTAGAAGGCCTCAGATGCGGAATTTGGGCTTAAGTGAAAATCTGCACCTGTGAGGGATTGCAGTTGCAGCGCCGCAGGTGCGTATGATGGAGTCGCAGGTGCGAGAGTGCTGGGCAGAACCTTTATAAGGTTTCCTTCGCGAATTTTCACTCGTTTCTTCGCCATTTTTTATGGATTTTGGAGCTTAGAGCTGAGATTTCAAGGGGGAATTAAGTGTATTCAGTTAGGTAAGCTACGTGGACCACATATCTTGTGTTTATGGCGATTATTCAATTTGTTTAATCATGTTTTAGTGGAGAAATTTAGGAGATTAGGGCTTGAAATTTGAGAGAATAAATTGGGGATTTGAGGGGCCATTCGGGGTTTGATTTTGATGTATTTGGTATGCATGAACTCGTGAGAGCACAAGGATTCTAGTTTTATGAGTTTTATCGGAATCCGAAACATGGGTTCGGGGGTCGGATTTGGCCAATTTCTGGAGTTTGATGTAAATAGGTTATTTTCGAGTGGGCTTTGTTCCTTTGGCATATTTAGATGATATGAATCTGTTTAGAATTGATTCGGGGCACGTTGAGGCCGAGTCGAGGGGCAAAGGCATCGCGGTGTAGTTTTTCATCCGGTTTGAGGTAAGTAACCATTGTAAATCTAGGCCAGAGGGTATGAAACGGTATTTCGTATTGTTTTGATAAATAAGGTGACACACATGCTAGGTGATGGGCGTGTGGGCGTGCACCGGTAGGGATTGTGACTTGGTCCTTCCTATAGCGACTATTAAACCGCGTGTTTGACTTGAAATCATATGTTATCCCGTGTTTTTGAGATTATTATTATGTTTTGGGCTGTAAGCCATGTTTGAAGCCTTGTGCCGACCTTTTTGGACCCTCAAGGGTATTTTTACTATTATTCTCACACTGTTTCGATTTGAAAGCATATCCTCAGTCATGATTTTCCGGTATACTGTTTGATTCAGTTTCACTACTTTATTTTAAATATATGAAAAATTATTTTGGCCTGATTTTACTGAAATGCCCGAGTGGTTGGTGAGGTTGATGACTGAGTGAGGTCGAGGGCTGGATTGTGAGGATATATGGGTCAGGATGCACGCCGCAACAATATATATATAGATATATGGATCGGGCTGCACACCGCAGCGATATATGGATCGGGCTGCACGCCGCAGCGATATATGGATCGGGCTACATGCCGCAGCGATATATGGATCGGGTTGCATGCCGCAACGATATTGGATCGGGCTGCACACCGCAACGATATAGCGCTTGGGCTGTAAGAGCACCTCCAGAATCTCTACACCGCAGTGAGCGCAGTCGACTATTTATGGATCGGGCTGCACGCTGCAGCGGTTATTATATGGTACCTATTGAGCGTGAGTGCTGAGTATGAGTGATGATTGACAAGAGTTGAGTCACGGGTGACTGAGAGGCTTGCCCGAGAGGCTTTATTTACGAGTGATATTGTGCCCGAGGGGCTTATTTGTTATGAAATTACTGCTTTCACTCCTCTTTACATTGTTTTTTGCCTCCAAATGATAAATGTGGAACCAATGTTTTATGTGAGATTTAAAAAGGGAAAAACTGGAGTTTTTATGAAACTTTTGGAACGTAGATTTCTGACTTGATTTACTGATTTCCACTGATATTCATTATCTGAATTTACATGATTTTAAAAGCTCGTCACTGCACTCAAGTCTTTATTTATATTTGTTACTTACTGAGTTGGTGTACTCACGTTACTCCCTGCACCTTGTGTGCAGATTCAGGTGTCCGGATCGAGTGAGATTTGATTCATTCTCAGTGGAGCATTTATCGGAGACTGTGAAGTAGCTGCACGGCGTTCGCAGCCCCATCCTTCTCCTTCTTATTTTGTCGTCATTTACATTTCCTAGACTTGTTGTATCAAGGAAATTCTGTGTTCCATTAGTTGCTCATGACTGTTGACTCCGGGTCTTGGGATACTGTTTAGATGTTTTTCTTTGATTATTCGTACTTGTGAAATATTAAAAGTGAAAAGTTTTTATGATAAATCGCGTTATTGAATTAAATGAAAAGCCCTGTATGTTATGTTTAGTAATTGGCTAACCTAATATCATGATAGGCGCCATCACAGCCAGTAGATTTGAGGTCGTGACATTAGTGCTAAATTATTAGCTCATGATTATTGATATCCTAATCACCTAGTACCGCTAACATGAAACACAGAATTTTGATGGAAATGAAACTGCTAGACTTATGGGTGTTAAAATCGAATTGAAAATCGTACCAAACTAAAATGTCAAACCAAATCCAAATCGATTAAAAAAGTTTCATTAGATTTGATTTGATTTGCATTGAGTAAAAAACCCAGTTATACAATGTCATATAAATGAAATGAAATGAAAGGAGTAACGTAGTACTAGATTGAACTGCCCCACTTATATAGAGGATAAACAAACACTATAGAAAAAAGGTAATCTCGACGTGAAAATATTTATCTTAATTCGTTTCTTTTGTTTTTCAATTGTCTTTTAATTGGGTCTTTGCGATCGATACGGTAGGTCGAAATACTTCTCGTAGTTGAATAGGGAAGTCAATCTAATCTCTCTTTCCTGCCTTGGTCAAAAGCGGTATAGGCTGTGAATCGAATCTGTCTATAAAAAATGATACCAACATTTTTTGCACCCTATAGGAAATAAAGAAAAAAAATTCTGTTGTTCCCTCTCGTGACGAGCAAGAGAAAAGAGGAAAGAATGAAAATAACATGAATGATCCTTGGAATGATAGTTACGTGGAAATTACTTCGAACTGGATCTTTTTATTTAAAATGCACTAAGATTTACGGCAATGAATTTTGTACCATTTACCTAAAAGTCACGTCTCGTGGGACAAGTCATGACAAATAAACAACCAACAAATATGTTATTATATGACATGTCTTATTCAAAAATAAAGTAAAAGTCACGTCTTGTAGCACAAGTCATGACAAATAAACGGCCAAGGCCAATAAATATGGTATAATAGCATGGTCTATTCAAAAAAGTGGAAGATAGTTTAATATAGATGGCGTTTAAAATTTTTATTTCTTTTTTATTCTATGTGTGATATTTGTATCAAAGTCCGAATTTGCTTTGCAATAAGGCCCAATAAAAAGTGAAACGTTTACTCACAAAATAATTCATAACTAAGGCTCGAATTTGAAATATTTAATTAAGCACGGAATTTTTGTTATGTATTTCACCAAAGCCGTTGATGGTCATCCAAACCCCTTCATTCCATGATAATAAGTGGGTGTTTGGACATAAGAATCGTAAAATTTCAAAAAGAGGTGAAAAAACTTTTCAAGTGAAAATAGTATTTGAAAATTAGAGTTGTGTTTGGACATAAATATAATTTTGGGTTGTTTTTAAAGTTTGTGTAATCGGAGTGAAAATTTTAAAAAACAGTTTTTTGGAGTTTTTAAAATTTTTAAAAAAATTCAAAATTCATAAAATTAAAAATTATATGGCTGATACTGATTTTGAAAAATAGTGAAAAATTTTCGGAAAAAAATAAAAAAAATTCTTATGTCCAAACTGGCTCTAAGTTTGAAGCTTACAGGAACCAATCTTTTCTTTTTGGAGTTCAACGGTAACTGAAAAGTTAGCCGCTATCTTTGGAACTCGTATTAATACTAGAGGGTGTTTGGACTAATTTTTAAGCTGGTCAAATTAGCTTTTAAGTTTTTTTTAGTTTTTTCAGTGTTTGGCAAAATAAAGAAGTGCTTAAAATAAGTTAAAAACTGCTTAAAACAAGCCAAAAGCAAGAAGCTGGACAATTTAAATTTATTATTTTTTGGCTTAAAAATTATTTCTGCTGAAAAGTCACTTTTTTTAAGCCAATCCAAACGGCCTCCTAATTTACCAATAAGGAATTGATCCGTTGGTCATTGTTTGATATAAAGCAGTGCCCAATTGCCTATATTGTTATGGTCCCCTTTGGACCATCAATTGAGTACAATCCTAAGGGGCTGTGGGTTCTTGTTAGTTTTTACTATTTACTCCTGTGGGTTCTTGTTAGTTTTTACTATTTACTCTATTTATTCTAATTTATGTGATACTTTTTGCTTTTGTGATTTAAATTTTTAATTTTAATATTTTATTTGGTTGTCGAATCTTTAAGTTTTTCGAAATAAAATTATAATATTTGAAAACTATGTAAAAAGTACTATATGTTATTAGTATTAATTTAAAATATTTAAAACGCATATGAAAAAATTACATTCAAAAAATAATTCATTTGACTCCCGAAGTCCAAGCATCGTCACCTAAATTGAGACGAATGAAGTACTCCCTCTGTTTTAATTTATATGAATTTGTTTGACTGGACACGAAATTTAAGAAAAAAATAAAAAATTTTGGAATTTGTGGTCCTAAACAAGTCAAAAAGGAGCCCAGAGTATTTGTGTGATTATAAAAGCTTCTCGTTAAGGGTAGAATCATAAGTTTAAGGTAAATTGTTACCAAATTTAGAAATGGGTCATTTTTTTTGGAACGGACAAAAAAGAAAATAGGTTCACATAAACTGGAACAAAGTAGTAATTTATAAGTGTGACAAGTTTTGTACACCGTCATTATTTTTATCTTTTCTTTTTTCCGGGGAGGTTCAAGTATATAAATAAAAATGAAATGGCCTAATAAGAGGATATCACACACACACACACACACACACACATATATATATATATATATATATATATATATATATAT
>ML319886.1:4792-82185 GCA_005239505.1 Nicotiana paniculata
GCATCACCGTACAAGATGGTCTATGGGAAGGCATGTCACTTGCCCGTAGAGCTTGAACATAAGGCATACTGGGCCATCAAGAAGCTAAACATGAACCTTGAAGACGCGGGTGAGAAAAGATTGCTGCAGTTGGATGAATTGGATGAGTTCAGGTTGCACTCATACGAAAATGCCAAACTTTACAAAGAAAAGACCAAGAGATGGCATGACAAACATATAAAACCGCGTCATTTTGAGCCAGGCCAACAGGTATTATTATTCAATTCTAGGCTGAGATTGTTTCCCGGAAAGCTGAAATCAAGATGGTCAGGCCCGTTTGAGATAGTGAGAGTCACCCCATATGGTGCACTTGAGTTGCGAGCTATACATGGTGAAATAAAATTTTTAGTGAACGGACATAGATCCTAACACTATTCGCGTGGTACCATAAATCGTGAGAAGACCAAGGTCGTGCTCGCTGATTAGTGAGGAAAGATTTTGCGTCGTGCCGCGAAGTTAAATAAGGCGCTTGTTGGGAGGCAACCCAGCCTGTATATCTTTTCATTATTTTTTTAGTGTCAGTTTTGTGTTGTTTTTATTTTGCAGAGTAGGGGAAGTCTGCGTACCCAAAAGTTGAAGCTGAGGGGCATGTTTGTGCTTAAGTGTGGGGTTATCCCGACTCTAAAGATTGAGAATCATGTCCGAGCTATGCCCGAGAGGTCTCAGGGAGTATTTCTCACCCTTGTTTTAATGTTTTTCTTTGTGATCATGCATCGAGGACTATGCATAACATAAGTGTGGGGTGGGGAATCTACTTTCTGAAGTGAAGTGTAATTGTATATAATTATTGTTTTAGTTTTAGAAAAATCTCGGACTTTTCCCAATGATGGATCTGTTGGACAATTTTCTTGAGGGATAAAGTCCGATTTAAAAACACCAAAAAGATTTTTTTTTGGATAGTTAGGTAGTATCCCTTGGTTTTTCTTTGGGCACCGGTTCTTTTCCACGGGTGTAACTTGAACCGGGTACTTTAAAATTAATTTTTTTAGATTATTTAGGAAGAAACTGAGTAACTTAGAAATACCATATGACATGTTTGATGTCGGCATATTAGGTTATGACATACATTCTGCTTTCCCTTATATTTGGTTTGACATGTGATGCCTGAGTAAAAATAAATAGCCTATTTTGTGACGCCTTAGCTCAGTTGCTTGACTTGTATGCTACATAGTGTAATATTGCTTAATTCTCTCAATTTTGTGTACTTGGTTGACTTGAGAGTTGAATAAAATCGTTGTTATTGAGTCATGTGCAATGTGTGAGTGAGGTTTAGTGATTTTCTATGCTATCCTGTGTAGTCTAGAACTTGCCCCGTGTGTTAATCGAAGCGAAATTGTAGGTTATGCTAGTCTAGGAGATGACGTAGGCATTTTCTTGCTTGATCATGGATGTGCTTGTCACATAAGAATTAAAAATTTCCATTGCTAGCCCCTTTGTGTTGTTTGACCTTTTCTTTGGTACCCACATTTCAAGTTGTACCCCTCTTTTGTTCTTAAATTGAGATTTTTGCACCTTTTCATCCTAAGGCACTTAGTCGCTAAAAGAAGTAAGGTGGGATAATGGGAATTAACTTTGGAGTGGAGCCATGGAAAGGCCCGTTGGTGCACTAAGAATTGTATTCAAAAGTCACTAGCCATTGAATCTTCGTGTATGGAGTGTGTGGAGGAAAGAAAAAAACCAAAATGATAGTAAAAGTATGAACAAAAAGATACACACCTCCAAATTTTTATTAATTTATCCTAGTGAAAATATAGAAGTGCTTAATTGAAAAAGGGCTATGTTGAATATGAATTGTGGCAAGGGNATTTGATTTAACATTATATTACTTGCTACGACCACGCATACTTGCGTGTACGTTTACGACCAACACCCATTTGATTTACCCAGTTCCTCTACCAATCAGATCCAAGCCCTAAACTGGAAACACAAAAGCTCTCACCCACTTGATAACATAATCACCCCCTTGATTCTGGAATCCAAACACGATCAAAAACCAGAAATTCCCTAGCCTTTTCAGGCTTTTTATCTCAAATAGAACCCAAAATATCAAGGAAGCCCTGAAGAATGCAGACTGGATTACAGCTATATAAGAGGATTTGCATCAGTTTGAGAGAAACAAGGTATGGCACCTGGTACCTAGACCCTCCGACAGAACCATCATCGGAACCAGGTGGGTGTTCAGGAATAAGCTGGATGAAAATGGAAATACTACAGGGAACAAAGCGAGACTTGTTGTCTAAGGTTACAATCAAGAGGAAGGGATCGACTATGATGAGATGTTTTCTCCAGTTGCTCGCATGGAAGCTATCAGGATCCTCATTGCCTTTGCATCACATATGGAATTCACCCTATTCCAAATGGATGTGAAGAGTGCCTTTTTGAATGGTTTTCTCAAGGAAGAGGTCTATACTAAGCAGACTTTAGGCTTTGAGTGCCATGTGCATCCTGAACATGTATTAAAATTGGACAAGGCTCTATAAGGTTTGAAGCAGGCCCCTAGAGCCTGGTATGAAAGGTTATCCAAGTTTCTCCTGGAAAATAGGTTCATTCGAGGAAAGATTGACAATACGTTGTTTTTGAAGAAACGGGGAAGAAATCTGCTCATTGTTCAAGTGTATGTAGATGATATCATATTTGGGGCTACAACAGACTCACTATGCGAAGAATTTGCCAAACTCATGGGGAGTGAGTTTGAAATGAGTATGATGGGGGAACTGAACGTCTTCATGGGTCTTCAAGTGAAGCAGTCCACGAAGGGAAACTATAGCAGTCAACAGAAATACATCAAAGAACTGCTGAAAAGGTTTGATATGGAAGCATCTAAAGTGATCAACACCCCTATTGCTGTTGCCACCAAGATGGACATGAATGATTCTGGATCATCTCTGAATCAAATAATTTATCGGGGCATCATTGGATCTCTACTCTATCTCACTGCGAGTAGGCTAAACATTGTATTCAATGTGGGATTGTGTGCAAGGTTTCAATCAAATCCCAAGGAATCTCATCTGAAGGAGGCCAAGAGAATTCTGAGATATCTTAAGGGGACACAGGACCTGGTTCTGTACTATCCTTTAGGTGACAATTTTAACCTTGTTGGTTATGCTGATGCTGATTATGCAGGTTATCTAGTGGACAAGAAAAGCACTTCTAGAATGACTCACTTTCTTGGATCATGTCTAATCTCATGGGGTACAAGGAAACAAAAATTTGTTGCCCTCTTAACAGCTGAAGCAGAATATGTCGCAACCGCATCCTGTTGTGCTCAGCTGATGTGGATCAAGCAACAATTGGAAGATTTTGGAGTACACATTGATTGTGTACCACTACTATGCGATAACACCAGTTCTCTCAACATGGAAAAAAACCCGATTCAGCACAAGAGAACCAAACACATTGATGCCAGGCACCATTTTCTCAGAGATAACGTTCAAAAGGGACTCATTTGCATGAGATTTTGCTGAACTGATGATCAAATTGTAGATATCTTCACCAAAGCTCTAAGCAGAGAACACTTTGAAAGAAATAGAATGGCACTGGGGTTAATGAAACTGAACTGAGAATCTGGTTCTCATCACATGGCTATGAAAGTCATACTCAGGTAAAAGTCAGCTAAAGTGTTTTCTGGCAGAGCCTAACTCACATCTATACCATTTCAGGTAGACACGCATGATGATTATAGAAGCCAAAGGTACAGAGTTAGAACTACAAAAGAGAGATGCAAATGTTTTCAAAAACAGGTCAAGAACCTGGTTCCTATACCACCGGTTAGTAGTAATGTGTCTTTCTCATGTTTTTATCAAAAGACAACAAAATTAAATGCAACCGCCACATCATTCGACTTTTCAAAGTCTGTATGTCACGTCCTATCTCTCAAATCCTTTCACTTCCTCTACAAGTTTTGTCTTTCAAAAACCTACCTTCATTTTGAAATTAATCGGAAACTGTTCCTCTCCCACCTCTTTATTACCTTTTCTTTCATAAAGCTTTTTCACTCCCAACCGCTCTGAGCCATCATCTTCCATTACACCTCTGTTAAAACTCCCTCTTTCATAACTCTCTGTCACTCTTCCTACCATGTACAACGAACAAACATCTTCCTCTCCTGCCATGAACCCCACTATCACACTACCTGAAATCTAGTTATCCACTAACCCTGATGTTGTCATACCCAACCCAGTCTCCTCATCATCTTCTTTCACCGTTACTGCTTCCTCAAACCCTACCTCTCTTCTTCCGTCTGATCAACCCAAAGAACCCTTGGAAAGGGATATGCCTCAAGAATCAGAGGTCTCTGAGGAAGACCCCAATAAATACTTGAACTCATCCATTCTCAACTCTATGATTCCCTTGGAGTCACCAGAAAAGGAGGCGGCGAAAAACATCATGGCCATTGCCGCCGGGAGTCCTACAAATGAAGGAGCCTCTTCCCTTCCTAAGTCTCAAGGGGAGGAAACTCCATTCTTAGGGGATGAGTGTACTATGGTTTTTTTTTTTAGTCTCCAGTTTATAAGTCAGTCAAAGAAAATCCTACTGAAGAACCTGACTCTCCTTCAGCAAAAACGAACCAGGAACCCACCTCCTACACAAAACCCTTGGAGTCTATTCCTCATATTACTGTTCCTTTTGACGAAGATGATGAAGATGAAATGGTCCTCAATTCTCGTTTTAAGTTTCGCAAACCAGCAAATACTCCTGAGTCCTCTTCCAAGCGACCTTCTACCCGACTGCAAAAGAAAGAGGCTCTCGAATCTTCCTTGTAGAAGAGCAAGAAAAGTAGTAAGAAGAAGAAGAATAGATTGATAATGCAAGGGAAAGTTTTGGCTGACAAGGACATTCCAGTGGTTGCGGTTGATGCAGATGCTGAAGAAGAACCTAGTTCCTTAGTAAAGAGATCTACAAAGGTCCAGAAGTCTGTGGTTGGAGCGTCCGAGGAAGCTGTGGAAAAACAAAGTGCAACATCTGTAAAGAGTGGTGGCAAATCCAAAAAGGTTGTGGTTGAGAAAAGGTTGTCTGAGAGCGATACTGTGGTAGTTGAGCGTGAGAGAGGGAAGTCTGTTGAAAATTTGGGAAAACGTAAGAGGGAAACTACTGGGAGATCCGGTTCACCGAAGACTATACCAAGTGACAATGGAGTTGGGAAAGAGAGATTAAGAACTCAAAAAGTACTGTGGGGTCGTATGTTTGACCCAGAAATATCTAAGATGGTTGGTATGAGGCATATTCTGGAGATAGTGGAGTTTCAGCAATGGGATCATTTGTTTAGAGTGGGTATGCCCAAGGTTTATGAAGAGGAGGTGTAAAATTTCTATGCAACTCTCTTCACTGTGTAGGGGGACCATATCTGCGTGCTGGTAGGAGGGGTTGATATCGTGCTTGATGCTCCTGCTTTGGGAAAAGCTCTTCAGGTTCCATGTGAGGGGCTGTCCTCGGTCAAGCGTTCTTGTGAAGATAACTTCAGGAGGGCCATTGTGAAAGAGCAGGCTATCCAGCATGGGGAACGGGTGCATAAGAAGGCATTTCTTCCGGTGTACCATCTTCTCTTTGAGCTGGTCCATAAGGTTCTCCTACCCCGTGCTAAGAGGATTTCTATTGCTTCCAAGTTTGACCTGGTTTTGACGGAGGCTCTTGATTCATACACACCAATTAATCTGCCAGCACTTATGATCAAACACATGCAAAAGGTGGTAAACTTCCGAGAAGGCAATCATGGACTCCCATACGGATTTCTCCTTACCCGAGTGCTTCAGTCCTACAATGTGCCTCTGGCCAACCCAAAGGTAGGAACCCGCAAGAAGACTTTCTCCAAAATAACTCTGGACGAGTGTGAGTGTATAGAAAAGGCTGGGGGAAGCACTTCGACCATTTCTCAGCTGATTAATGCTCAAAATGATGCAACTGATGTGATCAGAAAGCTAAAAGCTCAAAATGCTATACTGAAAACTTAGCTAAGTCAAGTTGTTGGGGCACCTGGTTCTGCTAGTTCTTCTCATGAAGAGGTTACCCGTTTGACCAAGGAAAACGCTGAGCTTAGGCAGCAGGTGGAGACCCTGCGGGAGAAACTGCTCGAGGAACAGATTTCTGCAAATGCCCGCATGGACCTGGTTCTCAAAACCCTTGTTGCCTCCTCCTCCAAGCCTTCCAACTCTAGTGCCCCCCTAGGATCCTCTCAGTGTCCAGTTGCCTTATTGTGTGATGTTTTGTGGTTGTTGATTTCTTTTTGTTTTTTTTTTGTGATGGCATGTTGGATTCCACCATTACTTCTCCTATTGGAACAGTCCAAATCAGTCTTTGCTTTCATAGCAAAGACTTCTATGTTTTTATTACTATTATTATGAATGAATCAACTTCTTTTTGTCTCAGAACAATGTCTGTTTTCCTTTTACTTCTCTTTTCTATCATGTTGTGTGCACACATGTGGCATGAGTTAGCTGTGTTGGACTTCTTTACGCTTTCTGCCTGTTTATGATTTTTCATGATGCCAAAAAGGGGAAGATTGAGTTAACTCAAAAAAAATTGAAGTAGGGATTAAGGGGGAAGCATAGAGTCAGGGGGAACATTTGGGATCCCTGGTACTTTATCTGGTCAAGTTAGGCTCTATAACTTCTCTTAATCTTAAAAGTTTGTCATTATCAAAAAGGGGGAAATTAATGGGTTTAAGGTCTCTTAGTCTTATATGTTGATGATATAACAAACTTGCTTAGAACCAGGTAAAGGACCTGATGCATTTCTGGAACAATCATTCAGCAATAGACTCAAAGTAATCAGGGCAGTGTACATTATGGATTCACAAGAAATAGTTTAGGGACATGATCCCTTTATGTTTCCCTGGCAGAAGTACAGGTCAACTCTACAACTGAAAAGCAGTTGTAGAAAGTGACTGCATGCAACTGTGCATGTTACAGTGCAGAAACAGTGCAGCTGTCACTTCCCATTGGAACAAGTGTGTGCCAACTAGGAATAGACATCATCCTTGGGATGTCTTGGAGATATAGCAGTATGGGGTAAAGAAAAACAAGATATTCACTTGAGCATTTACAAATATTCTCTCAAGCATTGAAGAGTTGAACTTGCATTGAAGTCTCAAGTGTATCGAGAACAAGAAGACAACTCCATTACGGACCAGTTCCACTACGAGTCTAGATGTGTCCTTAGTTGAGTTGTAATCTTGTATTTTGTTCCTTATCATAACTCCTATCTTGCTTTCTTAGAAGCGTTGTTTTAGGAAACCCAAATCATAAACCATTTGTGTTTGTGTTGTGACTAGAGTTAGTCATAGGTTAAAGTCTTTGTACCTAGTGAGTGACAAAGTGGCTTGTGATAAGTGTATTACAAGTTAGTGTGATTGAAGCCTTTGTAATATAGTCATTACAAAGTGGCTTGTAATAGTTGAGTTAAAGTTAGTGAAGTTGAAATCCTACCAGCATAGGTCGTGGTTTTTGTCCCCTTGAGTTAGGATTTTTCCACGTAAAAATCCTGTGTCAAACTTACATACTGCTTCCAGTAGTTAATATCGAGGGAACTGATATAGGACCAGGTCTCCATACAGTTGGTGGAAACATATAAACTATCAAATATCATTTCTAACTCAAGGACTGACCTCGACAGTCGGCTCACAGCCGTAAGACCTCAGGGCCGACAACTTCAAACTCGTAATCCCTCCATGAGGCAGCGTCAAAACTATAAAACCTCAAGCAAGGTATGTACAAACTTGGAAGAGCTTAAACAAAAGGCATAATCCTCATATCAAAGTCAAAGCTATATATCAAACTTGTAAGACCCAAACGGCATACCCTCGATATAGACGGCGTGGCTATCTTTCTCGGGGACTAAAAGGCTACAGCCAAATACAATGACCACCTGTCATAAGGCTCCGGCCAAACTAGCGTGATTCGGAGCCTCCAATTACTTCGAAAAACTTTGAAAAGAACCGGTTAAAGGTTGTACCAACCTAAAGCGTAAGAGCCCTAGTCGCCAGCTACATCAAAGGTCGTACCGACCTAAAAGCATAAGAGCCCAACTCGCCAGCTAGTCATATCGACCTTACGCGTAAGAGCCCAAGTCGCAAGTTAAAGGTCATACAAAACCCAAAGAACCTCAAGGCCAAATTAAAAACCTGAGGGCCGTGGAGCTCGAGTCAAAACCCGACTCGGAGACTAAGCCTGAAACGGTTAACCAAAGCACCTCAGGGCCAAAAAAGCGTAAGTTCCCAAGCCACCCGCTACATTAAAAGTCGTATCGACCTTACGCTTAATAGCCCAAGTCGCCATCTACAGGTCATATGGACCCAAAGCGCCACAGGGCCAAATTAAAAACCTGAGTGTCGTTGAGCTCGAGTCAAAACCCGACACGGAGACTAAGCCCAAAGCAGTTAACAAAAGCGCCTCGAGGCCGAAAAAGCATAAGAGTCCGAGTCGCCAGCTACATTAAAAGTCGTATCAACCTTATGCATAAGAGCCCAAGTCGCTAGCTGCAGGTCATACCGACCCAAAGCGCCTCAGGGCTAAATTGAAAACCTGAGGGCCGTTGAGCTCGAGTCGAAACTCGACTCGGAGACTAAGCCCGGAACGGTTAACCGAAGCGCCTCAGGGCCAAAAAAGCGTAAGAGCCTGAGTTGCCCACTATATTAAAAGTCGTATTAACCTTACGCGTAAGAGCCCAAGTCGCTAGCTACAGGTCATACCGACCCAAAGCGCCTTTGGGCCAAATTGAAAACATGAGGGCTGTTGAGCTCGAGTCGAAACTCGACTCGGAGACTAAGCCTGAAACGGTTAACCAAAGCGCCTCAGGGCCGAAAAACGTAAGAGCCTGAGTCACCTGCTACATTAAAACTCGTATCGATCTTACGCGTAAGAGCCCAAGTCGCCAGCTACAGGTCATAACGACCCAAAGCGCCTCATATCCAAATTAAAAACCCGAGGGCTGTTGAGCTTGAGTCGACACCCTATTCGGGGACTAAGCTCAAAACGGTTAACGAAAGTGCCTCAGGGCCAAAAACGCGTAAGAGCCCGAGTCGCCCTCGGACCAGCTCCCACGACGGCCTTCAAATATCAGCATCAGCTCAACAAGAAAGGAAAAACTTGGCGTCGATCTCATCCGCCTCGGCCTGCTTTATCTCTTTCGAGAGGTCAAAGCCCCTAGCATACATCTCTTCGAGGATCTCCCTCCGAGACTTGCATCGGGAATGTTCATCGCCCCTCCTCCATCTGGTAAAAGCTCCTCGCATCTCGGCCCTAGCATTGCAAGCATCTTTCAAATAAATAGCCACCTTCCGATCGATCTTCACTCGAACTTCTCCAGCTTCAGCCCGAGCGTCCACGACCTCGGCCTTCATATCCAGAAGACCGGTCTCGATCTTGGTAATCCTACTTGACTAAATTTATCTATCTTCTCGGGCATTATGAAGTCGTATCTCGAGGGCAGCAGCCTTTGCTAAAGCATTCCTTTAACTCAAGGACCGAGCCCCTTACGGACAACTATCGACTCTCAATAATCGCCCATCAAGAGCAAGAACCTAAGGGTTTATTTTAAAATCCAAAATTTCGGACCAATTATCAACACGCATCGCAGTCTATTCCAAAAACCAAAGAAATGACAAAGAACAGAGGCCTTTATATATAGTGAAGATTCACAGAGGTGTATTTACAAAGCTCATGCCTGGAGCCCTTACACAAAGAAGAAAAACATAATCTACCTTCTTTGAGACCTAGTCTGTCGTTGTTATCGAGGACTCCGTCTCCCCCCCCCCCTCCCTCGGGGACATTTCCTTCATCAACCCCCTCGGAACTAGCATCCTCGCCAGCTCTTTTCTCTTCTTCGTCGGTAGAGAGGAGGAACTTGGCATCAACCTTGTCTGCCTTAGTCTGCTCAATCTCTTCCGAGAAACCAAAACCCTTATCGTGAATCTCCTCGAGGGTTTCCCTCCGAGATTTGCATCGGGCATGCTTATTGCTTCTTCACTCTCGATCGAAAGTCTCCCCCTCAACTCCTTCTGAGCATCGGTGGCATCTGTAAGACGGTGTCCATTCCCTTCGGTGTATTTTCCAACATCTTGCAAATGGATTTCCGGACCAAGAACATTTTTGGATACGCCTTTGCCAGTATCACAATAAGTCATGATGCCCCCTAAATTAGGAAAGCACTCAAGAACTTCAAGTGGGAGGATGTTAAGACTCCCACATGAATTTTCACCCAAAAAATATAACATATATGCGAATTTACTTGGACTCGGATTCAGGGAAAAGAAGAATTGGTGAAGCATTTCCCAACACTGAGATTTATCTGTGACACGAGGGAATATCTTCAAGTTATCTTCTCTCCGCCAAGGAATAGCCCAACCGGATCTACTAATAGTTATTTCTCCTTCAGATGGAGGGATTTTCACTTGCACCACTTTCTCCAACGGCAATCAACCTTCGCCTGTTCAATGTCAATCGTCGGAACAACATATCGAGGTGTGGGTTCGCGGTTCGCTACCAACGAGGATTTATCAGCCTCAAGATCAGATGACGTTACATAGGGTATGATAAGGCACTCCTCAGCACAAGGGGGAATTTCCATTTCGCTCTTAGAAGAGCGTAAAGAAAAAGGGGTTTTCTCTTTTTGAGGGACCGTTTTAGAAGTTTTGACCATGGCTGCATTAACATTTCAGAATAAGAAGAAGTAAACTGGCGAAGAAAGCAAAAGTTGCTAAGTGGACGTTTTAAGATGTTGCAAAGGGTGAAAATCTGAAAAAGAAGGGTATTTATAGAGGTCTGTCCAAGCGTGTTGGCGAAGTTGAAAGGGCGGCAAATAGCGGTTCAGGGGCTTTTCGAGAATCGTGCTCTGTGCCCCTTTCTGTCACATCAGCTGATGACCTCACGTGACTGACGTCATGATGAAGATATCGAAGAGCCAAGAATTCAAGACCGTTCCTTATCATTGGATTCTAAGAAATGGGGAACTATCTGTATACGGCTAAAATCGGAGAGCCTGATTTTACGGTCATTTCGACGCTTAGAAGGCTCGAAGGCCTGAGCTCTGGTATCAATATATATTGTAGGTCCTCGACCTCGAGGCAATACGTATCGAAGGTCCTCGACCTCGAGGCAATACGTATTGAAGGTCCTCGACCTCGAGGCAATACATATCAAAGGTCCCCAACCTCGAGGCAATACATATCTAAGGTCCTCGACCTCGAGGCCGTGCATATCGTAGGCCAACATGGAAAGGCGAGAAATTCTCAAGGGGCACGTGGTTAAAGCTGACAAAGTACACAAAATAATACAAGCCCGTACTATGGCATTAAATGGTTGTACCCGTCATATCTCTTTGTATTAATTACACATGTACTATGTTGGATTTTCCCCTCATATATAAAGGGGATCCCTGTCACTTTGTAATAGAGGTGATATTCAATACAAGAACAAGAACATCCTTTGCTCTCTGACAAAAACATTCTCTACAATTACTTCATTAATTTATTGCTTTTCATTTATTGTGTTCTTAAATTATTCTTCATTTATTACTTGTTATTGATCATAAAAAGGTCATTCTTATGGCCTCAAACATTGTTTCATCATTATCGATAGCCCCTAGTCAAGCTTCTAAAGCTCGACCTCGAGGCCTATCCGATCACCCTTGAGATTGGTCTCTTCAATACCTGGTTTGCGTAATCTCGTTCCTTTTGCTCTTATTTCATTTTTCTCGCTTCATACTCAGCATCTACTGCCTAAACAACCGGTATTAAAATAGATCACATATTTTTAGAACCACATAATCAAGTATAATTGTAATTACCATTTTCAAGGTAATACACAATCCCACCACTAGACCATTGGTGGCAGAATACAATCCCACCACTAGATCATTGGTTCATTTTGGTTTAAGTTTTTTTTTTAATTTCTAATAGTGCATTTTGGTTAAGATTTTCTTTTATTTTTTTTATATTCTTTAATCAGATATTCGTGCGAAAATAACCTACCAATATCGATTGATTTTATTAAAATAATAAAATTATCGACTAAGACAGTCGATCGATTTTGATCGGTTTTTCAATACTAATTTTAATTTATTTTAAATAAAAAATCGATCAAAATTAATCTGTTTTTTTGCAAATAAATTTTACGGGATGCAAAAATAGTTTCCCGTATTTCTTTTACCAAAAGTGATTATCGAAATTGGTCGATTTTGCAAAATAAAATTAAAAAATTAACCGACCTCTCAATCTATTTTTCGGCCGACTGAAATCGATCGGCTGCCCTCGGTCATAGGCCGAATTTTTATTTTTCTAGTAGTGTTGTAATGGTCAAACTAGTACATATATTACTCTAGTCAGCTTTACCACTAGAAATACTACAAGACAACTTTCATTGAATTGCAACTTCGAAACGACTCCGAAATTTAGGGGGAAAGGAGCTCTTTTGTGCTAAAGAGCGTTACATATCTTTACCATGGTCAACTCTCTCGGTTTGACATTTTTACAAATAAAAAATTATTAATGAGTTTGTATACGGTTGAAATCGGGACCACCCGATTTTACCATCTGATCGAGTCTGGAGTGTTGCATTGAAGGTCGGTTTCGGTTAAATCATGAAGTTGAGGCATCGAGTTCGAGTTCAAAGTCTCTTTCCAGATCGAGATTGATAGCAATCGAAGTCAAGAGAGACAGACACCGAGTAATATCGGAGATGGCTTAATAAAGGAAAAGAGATATATTTATGGCTTGTCGAAGATCATGGCGTATATCTAGGAACGGATCAAACTAGAAGCGGTTAATCAGCCAATTATTCTATTTCCTTCTGTAATTAGAGTTATACCATAAATAGAATTCATCTACTATATAAAGAGGAGTTCTAATCATTTGTAAAGGGGATGATTCACAGAATCGATAGCAACACAATCATCTCGTTCTCGCTTACATTATTGTTCATTAGTTTACTTTATTTTCCTACTGTCCTTACAATTATCAGTTCGAGAGTATCTCGACTCGAGGGCTGAGGTTCTGTGTGAACCCTGCTTTGCTTTATTTACAATTCAATTCTGTCATTTATATTCATATTTATCAATTGGTGTTGAGTGAAATCACATATACTTAAAACCACATTATAAGTTTAATTGTTATCCAAATTTTAGGCATATTTTTTTCTTAATTTTAATCTTGGCATGAGCATTTATTAGAGTAAAATCAATACAAGTAAAAGAGCAAAGAACATACTAAATTTAACAATAAACTTATTTAGTAATATTTTCTTAAAGAGGATGTAAAGATTCTTTATGGGTAATAACTGTGAATATTACCATTAACAACAAAATTTTAACACCTAGAGAGCATCTTGTATCTGCTAGACCTCATGAGATCTCTTTTAATTACATGTCTGAATAAACAAATATTGACATCTACGAGCTCTATCTGTATTCCTCATGCTATCAAGTCTAATCTTAACTTCTTACTGTATTATTGCTATGGTAAACTCTATATTTACAGTTATATTCCTAAAGATTCTCCAATTCCTAGCTTGCCATGTATGGTATATCATAAAACTCCAAACTGCTGTGACCAACTTTTTTTGAACTTGTTTCCAATTCCTTCTTTGTATCCAATGTAGGCTCTCTCTGATGCCCTTTTCCTGGAGCTGTATTCCTAAAGATATGGACACTCGATGCCTGACTGCTGTAATCCATGCACATTCAGCAAACAGATGCGCCTGAATTTCTAGTCTCCCTTGATCACATAAACTTCATGATCCATCTGCCACTGGGATTTGCATCCTTAGAAGCCTTTCCTTTGTTAGCAGCCTATCTTGGTTGGCTAACCATATGATAAACCTATGCTTGGGTTGCATCATTGTTGTCAATACTAAGTTGGCTTCCTGTATTCTCACATGTTCCCCTAGTAACATGTTGTAGTTCTTTGTCATAGAATAAACACCATTAGGAGTAAGTGTATATTCCCTATTCTGATACCAACTCTCCATAAACACCATTAGGACTAAGTGTGTACTAGAGATCTACCTACCACAAAGGCTGCTTGATTTTCTGCTACCAAGTGAGTCAGAGCTTGTTTCAATCTTACACATTGGACTTTAGAAATGCAGTTGTAAAAGGTATTACAACAGGATATTGGTCTGAATTGGCTTGCATATTCAGGATTAGAGACTTTTGGAATTAGAGTGATATTTGTTGCATTGATCTGCTTCAACAACCTTCCATTGTTTAAGATCTGTAGTATAATAATAGTGACATCTCTTCGTATAATGCACCAAGCCTTCTTGAAAAAATCACTCCCATATCCATCTGGTGCTTGGCTCTTATTGCTCTCTATGCTAAACATAGCCTTCTTTACATTACTGTCAGAGTATGGTTGAAGTACCTCCCTCTGCTGTTCAAATGTTAACTCATGCCCATTGCTAAAAAACTCTTAAAAGCTTTAGTTTTAGTTATTGCTTTGCTGCCCAGTAATATTTGGTAAAACTCCACAAACAGTAAGCTATGTCTTCTGGCTGTATGTGTATTACATCTGAAGCATCTTTTGGTCGTGTAATACACTGTTGTAATTTCCTATGTTTAATAATAGAGAAGAAGTACTTAGAATTATCATCTCCAAGCTAAATCCATGTTGCTTTGGTGAGGATATAAAGATTAACATGACAACTAAACTGAAAAAGAGAACATTAGAGGGTGAATAAAGTATGACAAGTAAATTGAAAACAGACACTAAATGGTTGTTCTTTACCATGACAACAAAAATAGACAAAAAAGAAAGGCATAAATTGTAAAACTTGCATCTTCTAATGAGTTCCCTTTAAATCGTTGTTTTTTTACAGTTGCCATTAAATCGAAGAACCAGATTTAATCACATAATTTGTTGACCTCACTAAAATATTTTATTTTTTGTGGGCAAAATTAAAACACCAAAACTGGTTAGCAGTATATTTAAGGAATATTTTAAACTTAATCCCAAACCTAAGGCACCATTTTTGTTATTTTCTATTTTTCAATACTAGTACATATTTTATTCTACGACACTTTCAAGTCACCTAATCCCAAACCTAAGTGATCATCCTTGTTATTTTCTCTTTTACAATACACTAGTGAATAAGAGAAAATTAAGATATGGTCAAAGATTATGTTCAAATTTTTTATGAAAAATATATAATCTTCACTTATTATTTAAGTTATTGCATGAAGAAAGGAATTTTTTTAATCTTTGACATAACTTGCTCAATATAGTATCAGATAAGCGAACTTAAAAGGGGGAGAGAGAATTATACACTCCATAAACTTACGATATCTATTAAAAAAACTGGAATTAGCTGCGAATTTCGTCGCTAATCTGTCACTAAATCGCTCATAGCTAATATAATTTTTTGATAATATGTCGCTAATCCGTCGCTAAATAAGATTAATGACGAATTTTGTTATTTAGCTATAGAATTTGTCCGTTGCTAATTTCTGCTTTTTTAGTAGCCTCGAGATAGGTCATGCAACAAATTGCTTAAAAGACATTATTAAGTATCAATCTGAATTAAAAATTCATGCCTCATCTCTCGGACTCACAAAAGGAGTAAAACGTGCAAAAACTGGGGAAAGAATGGGTACATTAGGATGTCTTGACCTTGCTCGATATGCTTAATGCTTTATGCATCGTGAACCTCTAAACACTAGTCCCAGACCAGTTGTTGCTCCTCATTTGATCATCAATTGACAACAATAAATTTTTTTTATAGGGAAAAAGGATATATGCGATTGACAACAATAAGTTTTCTGCTGTAGAAGTATGTGTTGGTTTCCACCAATTAATTATAGCTTTTTGCCTTTTTCGTATAGACAAAGGGTATGTGCATTTTGGCGTCAATGTATTCCACTAAAATATATAGACACGGCTAGAAAACTATCAAAAACCGTCCAAACTATACCGATCGAAATCGGTCGGAAGAGAAAACCGACCGGAAACGATCGAAAAAAGAGTAATTTGGTCGCAAAAGTCAAACGACCAATTTCAATTAAACATACTGACCACCATCTGTTGGTAAATGTGGTCCCATAATATCGAAATACTGCAGTATCTGGCACAATTTACATTTCCGACCGAAATCGATAGGAATATGGTCAACATTTAACAAAAAGTTGGTCAAACTTGGATATTATGTACTAAAAAATGTTAAAATAAAATAAGCTCCTCATTTCCAACCTATTTCAGTTGGAGTACTGAATTAAAATTTTCCTGCCCTGGTTCTGTTTTATTTTTTCATAACTATTATAATTTTTCAAAATAATTTGAAGTTTCCGACCGATTTTGGCCGGCATTAGTGGTCAAACATTTATAGATTATTGTTAATACAATCTACATATATTTAATCTTAAATTATGTGTGTGTATATATATGTGTGTGTGTGTCAATAAGATCTTGTCAGTTATAATCAAGAATTATGCATAGTATAAGTTAAATAAAGTGATAAAAAAACATATACTAGGTTAATCGAATATAATTGAATTTGCAAT
Source organism: Nicotiana paniculata (assembly GCA_005239505.1). Classification (NCBI taxonomy): domain Eukaryota; kingdom Viridiplantae; phylum Streptophyta; class Magnoliopsida; order Solanales; family Solanaceae; genus Nicotiana; species Nicotiana paniculata. The sequence continues at coordinate 21,314 of ML319886.1, forward strand.
TGATCCACTGGTCAAGTATCCGAGCAAAGTACTAATCAGGTGATCGAGAATAAATAGATTATCACATAAAACATCGATTGTATAATCTAGTTATTCTCAATTGATCTACTGGTCAACTATAAAGGATGCCACATCGCCGAATTGTATCAGCTTTATGTGATAATCTAGTTTTTCAATCTAATCATACTACATCCCGCATTTTAGCCAACCTTATCACACCGTATGACTTCTAATAGTTCCCCTATGTCACGGCCCAAAAACTAGCATGTCATGATGGCGCCTATCGTAGTACTAGGTGTCACACCCCTTTTCTACCCCCAAAAGATATCATGTGTTACGATATGTTGTGGTTACCGAATTTTTTCAATTAAAGTGACAAACTTGAAATTGATTTTTTAGGCATTCCAAGTCACCTTTTATTTGAATCCTAATCAAAGGAAAGTTTGACTCTATTATTAATTGGTTTCCAAAAACAAAGTCCGGGTAAGGAATTCTGTTGGCCGCGGAGAAGGTGTAAGGCATTCCCCGAGTCCCTGGTTCTAGCACGGTCGCTTTATTGACTTAAACTTGGCTTGACTTAATTTTGCACAAAACTGTGATTTATATGATTTTTATGTTTTACCTATCCGCTTCTATTTCTTGATTATTAGAATTAAAAAATAATAATTTGGATAATATTACACTATCATAACCACGCTACATAAGCGAATGCGTGATCGAAAACAAAATTAATTAACTTATCATAATTGCGCCTCGCAAGAGAATCCGAAATCATGACAATCAATTATTTGTGGTACTTTTAAGAATTTACAACATCTGAAAAAATTAATTATTAAAATTCAACTATCACGCTACAAGCGAATCTGCGAGTTTAGCAAATTATTAATTAAATTAAAAATTAACTAAAAACTAACGAGTATAGTATGACATTGTTAAATTAATTTATTTAATGTTAAACATCACGCTACGCAAGCGATTTCGCGAACTTAAAGCGCGCCTACAAATTGCCTAGCGTTTAAATTAATTATTAAGTTAATTAAATTACATAGGTAATTAAGTTACACAATTATTAAAAGAAAATATGATGAATTTAAAACTATTTAAAAAGCTTGTAATTAGAAACTTGAACCAGCTTTGTTTGTTGGATTTAAAATGGCATTGGGCCACTTTCTTTGTTATTGGGGCTGCTAGGTCAATTCTATTATTTTTGGCATTAAGCTACCTTATTATTAAAGACAAATGGCCCTACTAGCATGCTTAACCTCATAATGAGCCTGGCTAAATTTGAGATCGCTTTGGCCCATACATATTAAAGTCTATCTACCACTACAAATCAACTAATAACCTACTAGTGTATCCTTTTTGTTTCTTTTAATTTAACAATAATTGCAATAGTAAACTAATTAAAAACTTTTAGATCTCCTCCCTGTTGAAGCTGAATAACCCATTCCAACTCAATTCACTACAGGCCTTAAGCAGACGAAAATTAAACTTAGTAACTCCACTATTGTTGAGAACTAGAGCTTTAAGCTTAAAGTACACTTATCCAAAAATCTATCTACAAGTTAACACCATAACAATTTCAACAAGATATAGAAGTCTTCTCAACTGATTTTAATCAATAACCTAAAGTAGAAGTGATAAAGATGCAAGCATTGAATACTAACACCAAATTACGGGTTCCTACTTGGGCATAAACAGAATCTTAATGTAGTAAGTATTCAAGAAATACAAACAACAACCTAAACATCATTTAAACATGTCGATGACTAAAAAGAAAGTTCAATTAACTCTTATATATGCTAGGTACTTAAAAGAAAACGGATCATACAAAAACACAGTATACTAAAAGGACTTGAATCACTTCATTTCCATTCACTCTTGATCAAAAAGTAGTACAACAATTGAGGAAATACCTGATCAGCAGAAAGAAGATATTAGCAATGGAGGGACTGAATTTCAGCAAACAAATAGCAATAGCAGCAACATAACAGCAGGATCAACATCAAATTAAACCAAAGTGAACTAGAAACTTGACCAAAAATTCAGCAACTTGAGAAAGAAAAACCAAGATTGGCTTAAAAAACTTTTAAGTATTTTCGCAAAAATTTTCCAGGAAGAAAAAATCACTCAAACAACTCTCAGGTTTTGCAGCTTACTATGAGTGTTCAGCTGCTATTTTACTATTTCGGGATGTGTAAAATGATGTTGTGAACAATGTGTGTAAAAAATGTGTCTTTTTAGAGTCCAAGATGTGTAGAACATGGGGGAAGAAATTTTCTTTATATAGGAGGAGAAAGGACTTTGGGATAGGTTTTGTTTAACCAAAAATCTGTTAAAAACCAGAATTTTATCCAATGAACAGTTTTTCTTACCAACTACGAACATAATTTTGGAGTATTGTATTCCAAAACATTCCACAACAGTGAAAAGAAAAAAAAAAGCCCTACACTCAAGTACCCCCTTACTACCCTTCCCCTTTAACTTCAATTCATTTATTCAGCAGAAATAGATCTCAAATCAGACTTGGATTGGACAAATCTGGTAATAAAAGGGCAGAACTTTACCAAAAAACCAAAACTCAAACAATCAAGCTAAACCAAACAAAATCATACCACATATATATTAAGAACACTTTAACTTGATGTTAAATTCAACCACGAAACATGTACGTCTCCAACAAAATGATCCTAATTGAGTGAACGATCAACTACAACAAAAATCTAACACCGAGGAATCTAACAAGTGATTGACTATCTTAGTTAAATGTCTAACTATATCAACAGACCCTATTTAACATGAATTAACCATAGTGAACAATAATCACATGAGAAACAAACTTTAGACCTTCGATTTAACTAAACTGACTAGCGATTTTGTTGAAAAATGCTGAAATTTCAGTTAATTAGCACGACGAATTAAACTTGAAATAATAGAAACTTTAATTAAAGCTAAAATTTACAAACTTGAATCTAAAAATAACTTCAAAACACCACTAGCAGAACTTATGAGATAGGAATCCAATTGAAGCAACTAAATAAACGAACAACACATTAATTTGAAATCAACACATGACGACTAATCATTACTGATTCTAAACTAAATAACGACTAGCTAAAGATAAATAAAACATATGAACGAACAAATAAGAAAAATCAAAAATTTAGACCTAAGAAAATTACAATGAAACAGAAAGAAAAAGAAAAGGAACACAAGGAATTAGGGTGCACCAGAAACTTGAGTGTCTGAGACAGTGGTGGTGCGGCAGTGGGGGTGATTCGGGCAGTGATGGATGAAGTTTTGACGTCAGACATGTTGCTGGAACATCACTATCAACTCCACTCAAGCTGAAGTCGAATAACGAACTCAGTAACAAGAAAGGCTCGTTCGAGCCAAAGTAGAAGCAGCCAGCAACCCACCGGAATTGAGCCACCGGACTTTCGACTTCGAACCAAGAAAGAATGGTAGATTAGGGGGAGACCTACACACTCATGTAGGTATTAAGTGGTGGTGAGGTCTCAAACTTGACAAATCTGAGAAAAAAATAGGCGGCTAGGGTTTCGATTTTTTCGAAGATTTGTGGTGTTTGAGAAGTATTCAAGGGATTTGGGGCTTGGATTAGGGTAGAGGAGGAGAGGAAGAGATTGGTATATGTTGGGCGGTGTTTAGATGTTTCCCGTCCCCGGTGGGCGATTTTCGATAGGCGGCGGAGGGCGGAGGGCGGAGGGCAGAGGGCAGAGAGACAAGAGCGAGTGAAGAGAGAGGAAGAAGAAAAGAATTATGGGGGAAAATGGGGAGAAATTTCGGCTAATCTAGGCTTTAAATACCTAGGGTGGCAAACGATGAGAGTCGTTGGATCAAGAGAGATTGGATGGACAAAATTTGATCTTGATCACTTAACCAAAACTACGTTATTTCAATCTAAAACTATGTCGTTTGACCATCACCTGGAAGCCCCATTTGGCCGGAATCAGTAGACTTTTTGGGCTTCTAAATTTGGGCCAATTTTGGCTCAATTTTAATTGAAATACGGTAGTCCAATCCCTTAATCCCTAATTATACTAGGATATTATTTAATCCTAAAGAAAATGTACAAGTAAAAAGAAAATCTTTTTTGGTATATAATTTAAAGATGAAAAACTAAAGTATACAATTAAAAGGTAAAATATAGTTTTGGTATTTTTAATAAATGAATACAAATAAAAATGCACAAACAACTAAAAATCATCAAAATACTAATATTTGTAGCAGAATTAAAAGTGAGCAAAAATTAGGTATTCACACTAGGCAAGCCTACATTTATGAAATAACTCTTAAACTTCACACAAATCGCACTTCATAGCCTAGCGTCACCCGGCTCAGACCAACCCACCGGAGATCTACACTTTCTCCCATATAAGGCCTCATACGAAACCATCTGAATGCTCGATTGGTAGCTGTTGTTGTAGGCAAACTCTGCGAACGGCAGAAACTGATCTCATGCACCCCCGAAACTAATGACACAAGCGCGTAAAATGTCCTCCAATATCTGAATAGTGCGCTCGGGCTGTCCGACCGTCTGAGGGTGAAATAATGTGTTCAACTCAACCTGGGTGCCCAAGTCTCGTTGCACAGCTCTCCAAAATTGCGATGTAAACTGCTTGCCACGATCTGAAATGATGGACACTGGCACACTGTGAAGGCGAACAATCTCTCAAATGTAAATCTCAGCCAATCACTTTGAAGAATAAGCAGTACCAACTGAAATAAAGTGCGCGAACTTGGTCAGCCGATCCACAATCACCCAAATAGCATCGAACTTCCTTGAAGTTCGCGGGAGCCCAACTACAAAATTTATAGTGATCCGCTCCCATTTTCACTCTGGAATCTCTATCCTCTGAAGAAATCCCCCCGGTCTCTAATGCTCATACTTTACCTGCTGAAAGTTAAGGCACCAAGCTACAAACCCCACTATATCCTTTTTCATTCACCTCCACCAACAATGCTGCCTCAAGTCCTAGCATATCTTCGCGGCACCTGGATGAATGGAATACCGCAAACTGTGGGCCTCTTCAAGAATCAACTCACATAGCCCGTCTACATTAGGCACACAAATCTGATCCTGCATCCTCAATACCGCATCATCCCCAATAGTAACATGTCTGGCATCATTGTGCTGAACTGTGTCCTTAAGGACAAGCAAATGAGGATCATCATACTGGCGTTCTCATATGCGATCATATAAGGAAGACCGAGAAACCACATAATCTAGAACCCAACTGGGCTCCGAAACATCTAATCTCACGAACTAGTTGGCCAAGGCCTGAACATCAACTACAAGCGGTCTCTTCCTAGTAGGAATGAATGCAAGGCTAGCCATACTCACTGCCTTTCTACTCAAGGAATCGGCCACCACATTGGCCTTACCGAGGTGATAGAGAATAGTAATATCATAGTCCTTTAGCAGCTCCAACAATCTTCGCGGCCTCAAATTTAGATCCTTCTGTTTGAACAAGTGCTAGAGACTCCGATGATTTGTAAATACCTCACAAGACACTCCATTGAAATAATGCCTCCAAATCTTCAATGCATGAAAAATGGTAGCCAACTCCAAATTATGAACATAGTAGTTTTTCTCATGGGGCTTCAACTGACGCAAAGCATAAGAAATCACTCTATCTCTCTGCATTAGGACACATCCAATACCGATCCGAGAAGCATCACAATACACTGTATAAGAGCCTGAAGCAGAACGAAAAACTAGAACTGGAGTTGTGGTCAAGGAACTCTTGAGCTTCTGAAAGCTCTCCTCACACTCATCCGACCACCTGAAAATAGCACCCTTCTAGGTGAGTTTGGTCAATGGCGATGCAATAGATGAGAAAATCTTCGTGCAAAGCCGAGAAAACTTTGAATCTCTGTAGCTGAGAACAGTTTGGGAAAACTTTGAACCGCCTCTATCTTCTTTGGATCCACCTGAATTCCCTCGCTGGATACCACATGCCCCAAAAATGCCAGTGAATTAAGCCAAAAATCACACTTGGAAAACATGGCATAAAGTTTCTCCTCCCTCATCCGCTGCAACACAGTCCTCAAATGCTGGGCATGCTCCTCCTGGCTACGAGAGTATACCAGGATATCATCAATGAACACTATGGCAAACGAGTCAAGATAAGGCTGAAATACATTGTTCATCAGATGTACAAATGTTGCTGGGGCGTTGGTCAACCCAAAAGACATCACGAGGAACTCATAATGACCATAACTGGTCTTGAATGATGTCTTCGCAATATCTGAGTCCCGAATCTTCAACTAATGGTACACAAACCTCAAATTAATCTTAGAGAACACCCTCGCTTCATGAAGCCTGTCAAACAAATCATCAATGCGCGGAGAAGGATACTTGTTCTTGATTGTGACTTTGTTCATCTTCCTATAATCAATGGACATCCTCATAGTACCATCCTTCTTCTTCACAAACAGAACCGGTTCACCCAAAGGCGACACACTAGGATTAATAAACCCTTGACAAGGAGTTCCTGAAGCTGCTCTTTCAATTCCTTCAACTCAGCTGGTGCCATATGATACGGTGGAATATAAATAGATTGAGTTCTCGGCACCAAGTCAATACCAAAGTCAATATCCCTGTTGGGCGGCATGCCCAGCAAGTCTACATGAAACACATCTGCAAAATCTCGCACCACCGGAACAGAATCAATAAAAGGGGTATCAACACCAACATCCCTCAAAAATTCCAAATAAGATAAGCAACCCTTCCTAACTATCTGCTGGACCTTAAATATGAAATCACTCTACTGGGAACATAGTCTAGAGAACCTCTCCACTCAATCCTCGGCAACCCCGGCATCACCAACGTCACGGTCTTAGCGTGACAATCCAGAACACCATGAAATGTAGAGACACAATCCATACCCAAGATCGCGTCGACGTCTATCATACTAAGGAATAAGAGATCAACTCTAGTCTTAAATACCCTAATAGTCACTACACACGATTGATATACACGGTCACAACAATAGTATCGCACACTAGCGTAGATACATGAACAAACAAATCTAAGAACTCACAGGGCATATCCAGATAATGAGCAAAATATGATGATCATACGAATAAGTGGAACCAGGGCCAATAATACAGAGGCATTCATGTGGCATACTGAGACAATACATATGATCACTGCGTATAAAGCAACAACATCTTGTCTGGAACGAATAAAATAGAATCGGACCTGGCCTCCACCTGATCGGCTTCCCCCTCTTGGCGACCTCTAGCTGACTGAGCCCCCACCCTGAGCTGGCTGGGCTGGTGATGAAGTAACTGGTGCTGAAGTCACAGCTTGACTCCTCTATTGCACTGGACCTCCCAGACTATGAGGAAAATGCATGCATATGTGCCCAAACTCCCCACACTCAAAGAAACTCCCCGCTGCTGGTGGTAGGGATTGAAGGGAGACCCAAGCACCGGGATAACTACTAGAAGGACCAGGCATAAACGAAACCTGAACCGATGGAGCACGAGACGAACTCTAGGCTGGAAGGCACTAAGAGATGAATGACCCTGATGAGAACTGTATGAACCATGGCCAGATGATTCACCACAGTGAAATGGACAAGCCGTCTGAGCATGCCTATAAGGACGACCCTTGCCGTGGTGGAACTCACCCCCAGAAGGAACACCGCTAAAACCATCCGATCCATGAGGCCTCTTGGCCTCCCTCTCACCCCCGCTCTTGACTGCCGATCATCTCTATCTTCTGAGAAATGTAGACCACATCGTCAAAAGTAGAGCCAGACACCCTCTCCCAAGTCATAAGCAACTGCAACTGATATGTGAAGCCATCAATGAAACTCCTAATCCTCTCCCTATCAGGGGGAATCAACGAAACTGCGTGAAGAGCCAACTCAGAAAACTTCATCTCGTACTGTATCACAAATATGCCATTTTAATGAAGTTGTTCAAACTATATGCCCATCTCCTCTCTGTGAGACTGCGGCGTGAACTTCTCCAAGAATAGAACAGATAACTCTTTCCATGTAAGTGGTGTTGCATCGACCGACCTGTGCCTCTCATAAGCCTCCTACCATCTGAAGGCAGCCCCAAAGAACTGAAAAGAAATGAATGAGTCCCCACTAGTCTCCAGAATACCTGTTGTACGAAGAATCCACTAGCACTTGTCCAAGAAATCTGTGATGACCCAAAAGGTCATCCCGTATATTCTATCTAATTCTGTGTTTCGAGGTCGTGAAAACCTCCTTCTATCTTACCTCGATTTGCATGCACAGTCCGGGCGTGTAATCGGGAAGCCTTTATGTGAAAAAATGATAAAAATAATAATTTTGTATTCGAAATCTGAATAAAGTTGACTTCAGTCAACATTTTTGGTAAATGGACCCGAACCCGGACCCGTGATTTGACGGTCCCGGAGGGTCCGTAGGAAAATATGGGACATGGGCGTATGCCCGGAATCGAATTTCGAGGTCCCAAGTCCGAGAAATGAATTTTTTAAAGAAAATTGTTTTCTGAAAATTAAAATAGTTTTTGAAAATGAAATTTGAGGTGAAACCTGTGATATCAGCCCCTTATGGTTCCGAAGCCCGATAAAGGTTCGATATGATTGATATGAAAAAATGGAATATTACCTCAGCTCAAAGGTCTGTAAAACTTGGTAAGAATGGGACTTAGTTTGACGTGATTCGGACTTTTAGTTTAATTCCTCGTGTTAGTGTTGTTTTATGTTGTTTGAAACCTCGAGCGAGTCCGTGTTAGGTTATATGACTTGTGTGTGTGGTTGGACGGGGTCCCGGGGGCCTCGGGTACATTTAAGATGCTCATCGAGTGTTATTAGCACTTGGGAGACAGCTGAACCATTGCTGGTTCTGGTGTCTCGCACCTGCGATGGACCTTCCGCAGGTGCGGACACTTAGATGCGGCGAAGAGCTCACAGTTGCGGACTTGACCCAATCCCCCAATCTGCAGGTGCGGTGTGTCTTCCGCAGATGCGGATCCGAAGGTGCAGCCATTTGACCGCAGGTGCGACCCCATACCCTTTTGTGGGATTTTGCACCTGCGATGGTATTTTCGCAGGTGCGGTCCCAAGGGCGCAGGTGCGGAATTGCTGGGCAATTATATCAGATTCAAGGGCTTAAGCTTATTTTGACCATTTCGAATTTTGGAGCTCGGGAAGGGAAATTTTTGAAGACTTTTGCACCTGGGTAACTTGGGTAAGTCATTTCTAACCTACTTAGATCAATTTCCATGATTCCTAACTTAAATCTGGTCATTAGAATTCGAATTTGGGTGGAAGATTTGGGGAAAAAATTAATAAACTTCATAGACCAAATTATTGAGTTTTGATTGGGTTTTTGACCTCCGATTTGGGAGATTTTCATATGTTTAGACTCGTGAGTGAATGGGTGTCTGGAAAATATAATTTTTACCCAATTCCGAGACATGGGCCTAGGGAACTTTTTGGGAGAATTTCATAATTTCGCGTACTAGCTTCGGACTTATTAATTATTTTGTTTCCTTGTGATGATATTTACTCTATGCAGTCGAATTGTCTAGATTTGGGCCACCCGGAGTTGGGTACTTGTGGCAAGATCCTGGTATTGAGTTGATTAGCGGAGTCAAGGTAAGTATCTTACCTAACCTTATGGGGGGGAACTACCCCTTAGGATTGAGTCTTCTATGTTGATTGTAGTCAGCGTACGCGAGGTAATGAGTGTGTACTCAAACTTATTTGCAAATAGATTGCCCTTTAGGCATTGTGGGTCCTTATGTTCCCTGTATACGAATTGAACTTGTTATGTCTGAATTCCTGGTTTCGAGTCTCATATCTTCCTGTTCAAGTTAGAAGTACTTGCCTAACATTCCTTGTTTCTTACATGATCTTAATTGACCTCAATGAAGACTTCGTTTTTCCTACCGTTATGCTATGTCTTCATTCATATGCTTCCTATGTGACTATAACTAGTATAATCTCGCTCTATAAATGTCTAACAAGAAATTGGAATATCTATACGTTGGTCAAGCATGCTCGTGAGTCGTACATTGTGATTTAAATGATTTTTCCTCTTAAGTACTACTTAGGTTTAATTGATGACCGCCCATGTTGATGGTATTCTTTGATGCTGCCTATTTACTGAGCATTGTTCAAACTGAGTTTATTCGGTGAAGCAAATTGTCTAAGTGAGATTGGTTATAGCTGATTCCCTTGCCGGGATGATTTGGTTTCTTGGTTGCGAACTTGAATGTATAGAATCGTTGCAATATTTGTCTTTTCTTCCCCTCGTTATGCGGTTCTCTCTTTGTGCTTGGCATTCCTCTCAGTGGCTACTTCTCATGAGCGATTTGTTACCACTTTTGTGATTTAATTCTTTGTATTGATTTGCTCATCGCACCTTGTATTCGGCCTTGTTTGCTTTCGCGCCGGTTGTGGCAATATATGTTGTTTTTGTGGCATTCTGGTTGTTTTTCTCAGTGGCTGCATCGCATATTTAAATTGAGACTAAGGACAGAGATCCAGGAGCTTTCCCCCTGTATTGCACTGCATATTTAAATTGGGACTACGGACAGAGATCCGAGAGCTTTCCCCCTGTACTGCATCGCATATTTAAATTAGGACTACGGACAGAGATCCGAGAGCTTTCCCCCTGTACTGCATCGCATATTTAAATTAGGACTACGGACAGAGATCCCGGAGCTTTCCCCCTGTCTTCATCACATATTTAAATTGAGATTATGGACAGAGATCCGGGAGCTTTCTCCCTGTACTGCATTACATATTTAAATTGGGACTATGGACAGAGATCCGGGAGCTTTCCCCCTGTACTACATTGCATGACAAATTCTGAGTGGCGGACTGAGTTCCGGTTTTTTATGATTGAGGAGATTTGAATCAAAAGATACAAATATATATATTGAAAAGTATAGCTGAAAAGCAATTATCTCCATGAAAAGTTATGTCTAAAGGATTTCTTTACGAAAGTACATTTGAAAAATATTTGTCTTGCAGAATGATGATATTTGAAAGAGCAGTACTTAGGAAAATATATTTTTAACATCACGTATTTTGATGATATTTGAAAGAACAGTACTTGGGGAAGTATATTTTGAACATCATGTATTTTGATGATATTTGAAACAGCAGTACTTGGGAAAATATATTTTGAACATCACGTATTTTGATGATATTTGAAAGAGCACTACTTGGGAGAATATATTTTGAACATCACATATTTTGATGATATTTGAAAGAGCAGTACTTGGGAGAATATATTTTGAACATCACGTATTTTGATGATATTTGAAAGAGCAGTACTTGGGAAAATATATTTGAACACCACGTATTTTGAAGAGACTATGTTGTTAAGATTTCTCTTTATAAAAATATATAAATATACATTCAGAGAAAGTATTTTTTCAAAGAAGAAATTTCTCTATTACAAAATGATTATATATTAAAGTTTTCAAAATGAACTTACGATTTAAAGGTTTTCACTCGAAGGTTTGACCAGTTTTATTGAGTTTATTGGCTAAGGCCTGACGAGAATAAATTGATGCAGTGCTGAGGTGCTAGTGCTTTTATTGGGTTGTGATTCCCTCCATTTGGATTGCATTCTTTCCATTCTCTTTGCGGATTTCTATTATGCTATCCGTTGATTGTAATTATTGAATTTCCTTCCATATTATTCGATCGTATCGTTAATTATATTGAAAAAAATCTTTAGATAGATATTATGTTTCGGTCTTTTATACATTTATGCCTTTTTACTTATTATACCGGTGGTGTCTTGACTAGTCCTCGTCACTACTTCAACGAGCTTAGTCTTGATACTTACTGGGCACCGATGTGGTGTGATCATACTACACTTCTGCACATTTTTGTGTGCAACTTCAGGTTATTGTTGTTGGTAGTTGCGCAGATCATTTCTTAGGAGACTCAAGGTAACATGATGTTGTGTTCGCAGGCTTCGGAGTCACCTTATTGTTTTATTTCTATTCAAGTGTACTTACTTATTCCTAGACAATTGTATTTAGATTTGATACAAAGATTTCGTAGAGCTTATGACTTGTATTTACTGGGTTTTGGGAAGTTGTAAACTCTGTCAAGAATTCTATTTCGAATTTTTTTTTTAAATTCCTTTATTATTGTTGTAGTTAAGTGGTAATGTTAGGCTTACCTAGTCCCTAAGACTAGGTGCCATCACGATACCCAACAGAGGGAAATTGGGTCGTGACAAAATCCCGGGCATCCTCCAACTCAGCATCGCTAAATAATGGAGGCTGAAGCCTCCCAAATCTATCAAGTCTCCTCTGCTCATCATCAGTCTTAACAGGGACCATAGGGGCTTGAGCAGCTCCAACCGGTTGGGCTGATAGTACCCTCATTGTCTGAAGTCCCTGCATCACCTGCTCTGGAGTACGGGCAGCGGGGGTATGAGTACCTTTTCCGTCCTAAGAAGTGGTTGTGCGGCCTAAGAATAAATAGAAAGGCCTGTGTAAACAGTCAATATCTAGGCCAAAGCCTCCCGAAAGCCTGGAATCACGATGGGCACAACGGGTGCCTGAGCTGGCCCCACTAGCTCCGCCACATCTGGAACTTGCTCCTGAGCTGGAGCAACTAGAGGATCTACAGGTGCTGCCCTAGTTGTTGCATGAGTTGCACCTATGCCCCTATCGCGTCCCCTACTGCGGGCTCGACGTCTCGTGGACTTAGCTGGTTATACTAGTTGATGTCCCTCCTGTCCGATAGCACGTGTCCTCACCATCTGTGAGAGAATAGAATACATAAGTTTAGTAACGGAATCAACAAATTCGCACGACAAGAATACAAGAATGTGAAGTTTTTCCTAAGAGTTCGACAACCTCTCGAAGATAAGTACAGACGTCTCCATACCGATCCGCAAGACTGTACTGAACCTTCTCATGACTCGTGAGACCTATGTAACCTAGGCTCTGATACCAACTTTTCACGACCAAAAAAACTAGCTTGTCCTGATGGCGCCCATCGTAGTACTAGGAAAGCTGACTTTTATGAAATAACTCCAAAACTTCACAGAAAACGGATTTAAAACAGTTTAAACAATAAAACTTCTCATAAGTAGATAGAAAGACCAAAACACAAATAGGAAATTCCCAATATCGGGGTGTCACTGAGTACATGAGCATCTAAATATCACAAGTCTAGAAAATACTGTCTAACATAGTCCAAAACTAATACAATAAGCGAGAAAAGATAGGGAAGGAGAAACAAGGTCAGCGAACTGCCGGCAAATACCTCGGAATCTCCAGAAGATCGACTGCTCAGTAAAATCAACACCTTCCGCGTCCGGAAACACCTAGATGTGCACACGAAGTGCAGGGTAGAGCGTGAGTACAACCAACTCAGTAAATAATAATACTAAATAAAGAACTGAAAGCAGTGACGGGCTTCACAGTTAAAGTTCAATTACAGTAATTTCACATAAGAAGGTAGGAATGCTTTCAAGTTCGACAATTAAGGCCAAAATAGTATATTCATGTCAAGTTCAACTGAGATACAAGATAATATCCTTCAGTAATTGCACCACAATGATATATGAAAGCTGAAATGCAACAATAATGAAATCAATGCATTCTCTTAGAGCAACAAACACTCAGTCCTCCCATTCACTCCAACCTTACAGTCACTCATTCCTCACAGCCACTCATTCCTCTTAATCACTCAGCACTCGGCACTCGCACTCAGTAGGTACTTGCGCTCACTGGGGGTGTGTACAGACTCCGGAGGGGCTCCTTCAGCCCTCGACCTCACTCAGTCATCAACTCCGGCTCTCACAAATCATGAAAATCAACCCAAACAGCAATGATATGATGTATCAACAAGGTATAATAGAGATTGAGATATGATATGAAAGTAAAACTGAGACTGAGTACAAACAACAATTACCAGGTAATTCAGCATGTAACACGGCCTCTTTGGGTCCCAACAGTACCAACACATAGCCTAAACATGATTTCTAACATGATGTGCATTCAAATTTCTAAAACACGTGGACAACATATAGCTAACAACAAGTTTTCCAACTTCACAGTTCCATGGAATGGACCAAGTCACAAGGAATTTTTGGCACGCAATAGTGAAGGGTTTTTTGGTGGATTGATGGTTTTATTCTATGCGTTCTCATAGAGGGAGACGCGATCGCGGAAGGTTGGTTCCCCCTGCATCGCGAATGCTTGGTGAGGGTCGCGTTTGCATAGAGGAATTTGGGGGCAGTTGGTCCACACTTTTGTTCACTACGATCGTGTGAGGGTAACCGCGATCGCATGAGGGTAACCGCGATCGCGTGAGGGTAACCACGATCGCGTAGCTTCGATAAAGCAGTGCTCCTTGATCGTATGGAGTGTATTGTGTCGCGTGTAAGATTTTGAGGTGGGGTAATTTTGTTCTTCGGGATTGCAAAAGGTATTTTTTGCGATCATATAGTGTAAATAACTTGGCGGCATACTTAAGTTTCAAAATCGAGGGTTTATTTCATATTACTCAATTTTGGACTTTGAGAGCTCGGTTTAAGGCGGATTTTCGAGGGATTTTCAAAGGGGTTTCTGGGGTGAGAGTTTTTACTCGTTTTTTATTTAAATTCCACTAATCTATCTTTGATTTTATCGTTTAATTAGGGATTTAGGTTAAAAATTAGGAAAAGGGGAGGAAACCTCTTAGGCGAATTTTGTGGATTTGAGTGAGATTTGGTATAATTCTTGTATGGTTGGACTCGATATCGAATGTGTGTTTGATCACACCCAACTATGCCTTACAAAAAGGACAAGCGGTCATTTCAAATATATTCCGGCTAATAAGTCCGGAGTCGAACCCCACATGAAATTAACCTATCAAACACAGCTACTAGACTCGCACAAATTCACGCAATCAAACTTCAGAAATGTTTGAGTAACAATTTGGATGTTTATTAACTAAATATTACGTAATGAAAATGCAATATTTAATAACTAACTATGAACGGGTTGTAAACAAGAATTGGAATGATCTAAGGTTGTGATTTCCCCTATTGTCGGAATCTTTTCCGCTATGTTTTCTACAAATTTGCCTATGTTTTCTCTATCGACCATGACCACTCTAACTGTCGTAACTCTCTCCCCAGTAATTAACGTAATTTACTAGACATATTCTCCCAAATTATGCTAGCTGTCATTAAGTACAGCTCACTCAGATCGCACCAAGGTTTCATTATCCCTAATCCCACATTTAAACCCATTGTATTGATCCTTCATATACGTTATGAGTGATGTTTTTCAACAACTATCTAAATATGCACTCTCTCCCGAGTAATACATACTAAATAGGAACATATAATTGAGGGTCCTTCAATCAACCACAAGAATAATATAGTTGAACAAATAGAGAAAATACTACGGCAAATTTATATTGACGTAGCAAGAAAATCATCCTTCAATAGGTTCCATCAAAAACTTAGACTAGGAAATTAGCTACTCATAATCATAGTAACAACATCTAAAGTATTTTGCATAATTAAAGTACAAAGTAGGGATAAAGGGATGAAGAAATCGATGAGTCTAACTCCCAACTGCTCCCGAGCACGCTTTCGACTTTTAAATATCCCTTTGTCTCTACTTTCATCTATAATTCACCTACACATAAAATGGACTATATTACGTGTAATTTATCAAAGAATATAAAATTCAAGGCGGATAATATGCTAAACCATGAACTATAGCCACACATCAATACCCCACACTTAAACATTGCTCTTCCTCGAGCAATCTAACTACACTTATAGACACATCCTATTAATAAATTCTCTTAACTCATTATACCAAGAATCTTTAAACTAGTCTAAGCATAAAGGTGTAACATCCTCGCCTCAAGATTTGGCTCACAAATACCATACCTTCTTTACAATTCACTTACTTACTCTAACATGGAGGTAACCGACATTACCTTTCCCTTATGAATCATGTGCCCTCACCCAATTTTCGTGCCCCCCCCCCTTCCTCTCCTTTCGATTCGGTCAGGGTTTTTGACCTTATTGGGAAAACTCATTTCCTTTTGGGATAAGGGATGTGAAGGATTTGAAGAGTCACCACCTAATGAATTAAGGTGTGTTAGGGCACCTATTAAGGGTCACAATAACACTAGTTGAATAACTAGAGATTTGTTAAGGGCTTGAAATTACTTCGAGGGGAAGGTGTTAGGCACCCCTCAAAGTCCACAACTGTGGTTCCCGGCCAAACGAACTTTGTGAATTTAAGCAAGTAGCAAATATGTAGTCAAAGTATATACATGGGAACAAGTAATGGTTTGAAAAGATTCGCAGTCTAAGCACACACATGTGATAAAGTTTTGAAAGATTTATGGTCTAAGCACACATATGTAGGGGATAGGGGATCCCTAAGTTGTTTATCCTATAGGATAACATCAATGCAATGCCCGGTAATCACTCCTCAGTGAGGAGCTACACGTGGCATTAGAGCATCGGTCATCATATCCATATCTACCCTTTACCCTACCCCTTAACGGTTATTAAGAGAGTTTATTTAGCGATCTCTATGCGTGATGTTAACCGTCCCTTCCTTGTGGTCCTGGAGGAATTTAGGACCTCTAGATATATGTAGTTCTAGACAGACCCCTAAGATTTTGAAAGGATAAAATTCTAAGCAACAGGCAAGAACAAATAGGACTAATCAAATAAATGCAGGAAAGCAGTTATGAGGCCTATATTTACCTCCTCAAGTAATGCACGTAATCAGCACATCTCAAACACAAACAAGAAGCAGTTTTATTAGACAGGATCCTAAGCAGGATTCTAAGGGAGTACCCATGCACAGAAATATGCAACTTTATTTTTTTATAAACTCATAAGCAGGGGCCTATCAGTTTGCCTACTGATTTTTAAGCATGTTAACCTTTAGACAATTCAGAAGTTGTTTTACCTAAAAGCATGTTGTTCTAGGTGTTACGAAAATGCAGGGATTGTTACTAGTTTTATCTAAAACAGGATAATTATATGTGAGATTGTGTTATACCTTTTCATGAATCAGTAGTTTAAACTAGGTGTGGTTAAGCAAATGCAACAGAGTCCTAGAACATGGTATCTAATATGAACATATAAAATGCAGAATGGTTAAGACATAATTTCATAATGCACAGAATTCCTAAAGCATGATTTTTAAATGCACAAAGAGTTACAGGATGATCGAAAACATGATTTTGAATGCATAGGAGTAACAGTTTTATATTAACTTTATTATCCTAGGAGCAGGATTTCTAAGTGGTAAGCGTAAGCATAAATTAAGGACATGCTGTGCGTTGAAGCAGTAAACATGAAAAGCCTTAAAGACATGATATCTAATGCATGTTTGGCATGGTTTGAATTAATATGTTGGTCCTAAGACTGGATTCTAATGCATATATAGGGAATGTAAAAGCCTAAGGCATGATTTCTACCCAATTATAGAATATATAACTACTCTTCCCATTTCGCTAGCCAACCCCAATATCTGTTTACAAATAATTATTACAGATTAGCTGAATAAATTACATAAATAGATAAAGGAAAAGAAGAAGTTAAACTATAGGGAGCCTGAAGTAGGCACAAATGTACCAAATTCTCCATAGCCTTATATGCCAAAGTCATAGCCTTTCTGATGTCCGGGTGTGTCAGAGTTCCCTAAGGACCTCAAGGATCCCGGGTAGTGCTCACACCCAGATTTCATAACCAGAGTGCAGTGTGGAAGAGCAAGATCCAGTGCATCAGAGCTCAGAGGGATCTCACAGGAACTCCAAAGCAGTCACACACTGGAGGGACAAAACTTAAGGACCTAAGAGTAGAGTGAGAGTGCTTGACATAGTTTTTGAAAATGCTTTGGTATAAAACAATATTGAAAAGAATCAGTTGAATTAAGAAGTTTTATAAAATAGGAGTGTTTTATAGTAAAATAGTTTGAACAAGAACAGTGTAGTCAAACAAACAGCAGATCAACTATATAGCAATCAAATTCAACATTGCTCAACAACGGACTTTCACGCAGGGAAGTTGGGAATTGGGGACACATAGGGCATGTATAGTGAACACATTACAGGCAGAGACATAGAGGTGTCGTAGGGGTTTATGGGATTAGGGGATAGCTAATGGTACCAACACAGTATGAATTCCAGAACAAACAACCGAGAACAAAGTTAAACATAGAATCAGACAACTTAGGGTAACAAATCAGTTTTGCAAAAATAGGTGCATGCTAGAACTGAACAACAAATTGACAAGCATCCAAAAACATAGTAGAGTCACACTGATACAGACTACATGGGAAGCAAAGATGTTGATCTTAAAAAGGGTAGGACATAACTAACATGTTGGGTGAAGCGATAATGTAAACATGTCAGTTACATGTCAAACAACAAAACAACAGACAGAAACAGATAAGGAATATGATAAACTGAAGCAATAGGAAACACATTGGTTTGGGAGCTTGAATTTAAAATCATAACATACCAGTAAAGAGAGTAAACACAAAGTGAAGAACAGGAGAGTGCAATAATTAGCCTTGGCTTGCAACCGACTAATTTTGTAACAATAGCAAGTAACAAAGAAAGCAGAAGATATTTTGTGTGTATGAGAGATGTGAACTAATCTGAGTTCGTGTGTCTATCTAATGACAGTAGAAGAGAGCAATATATGTAGTAGTTTGAAATCTAGGCAAATAAGGCAAGAATCAATTTTTTCAGTAATTGAAGAACTCAGAATCAATTAGAGTAAAAATCAGTGCAAGTACTCCCTCAGTTAAGGGAGTTAAATTCAAACGGTAAAAGACAGGTACCAAATAAGGAAGGAGAACATATATGGCTGAAATATAACTAAGTAAATAATCCAAACACAGTATAGGTATAGAGTAAGCGATTAAGGCTAGGTACATAAGGTTCTAATTAAGGAAATAACATAAGAATCAATTAACAGTATAATCAACCACATAATAAGGCAAGAAAATAATTTAGAAGTCGGAAATCAGTAAAGGGCATCAATCACAGGAAATCAGTAAAGGCTATCAATTACAGGAAATTAGGGATTCAAACAAAATAGCACTGATTAAAGGAAATTACTACAAACTTCTGGAATAAACATAGTATAGGCAGGGAGAAGCAAAATCAGAAACCCTAATGAGCATAACCGGGTAGAAATCACAGAAATTCAAAACATATTCATGAGAAATAAAAATACATACAAATCAAACAAACAAATCAGCGTAGACAGACTCAGAACCCAGAACTAAGCCAACAAATTAGGGGTTTTAACACAATTAATCAGGTTAAAGGGAAAAACTAAATAAATCGTTTAAACATAGTAAAGATTATAGAATAACACTTAAAATCAGAGGAAAAGTCATTTTGAAAAAGGGGTTAAGAAACCCTAGTTATGGAGATGAAGAGACGTTTTGAAAATATTAGAAAGTTTCTCATGGAAAACAGTGAAATAACTCAAAATACTCTTAGATCTGTTACGGATCTAACGAGTCAAGAGATAAAAATAGGGTTTCAGAGAAGAACAACCCAGAGATAGAGAGATTTCGGCTTAGAAATCATAGATCTAGCCGGAAAAATAGAAAGATCTTACTCAGACGGGCCAAGGTGGCCTGAGAACGGTGAGCACAGGCCTAGGGGGGGAAGTGAACAGCCACCGGTCCCTTGAGGACCTCGAGACAGCAAGAAACTGGGCATGGGAGGAGCCATAGAGGCTAGGGGTGGTAGAAAACCACCATTGTTACCGGCGAGCCAGCAGCCAGCGAGGGGAGTTAGGATTAGGCAGAAGGAGTTTGAGAGAGAATGAGAGGGGTGATGACGGGTGACTGATGAGAGAAGGAGGGTTTGGGGGGGGGGGTATGATCTTAGGTTAATTTAGGAAAGAACGGATCTGGTCCGTTGATCAAAATTGATCAACGACCCAGATTAAAATAGAAATTGGGTCGGGTAGATTAGGATTTGGGCTTGGGGTTTGTTGGGCCAGGTATAATTAAGGTTTTGGGCTGGCTATAATTTAGGCTATAACTCAAATAGAAATAGGCCATTTGTTAAATACCCGAATTAAATTAGTCAAAATAATTTATAACATAATTTTAAAAAAAAGAATTATATACATGGAAATAATTAAAAAAATATTTATTTTGCATTTAAAAATATAAAACACTAATTTCTGGTAGAAATACAAATTATATGCATGGGCTATAATTGCAAAGGTATTGCAATTATAGCCAAAAGGTACCAATTTGGTTATTTATGGCATAATTTGGTCTTAATAGGACCATAAATTGTAAATTAAATCAATAAATTCTTTTGAAATCATTTGTGATGTAATTTTGTAATTATTTATTTGAGATAAAATGCTGGACAAATTTATAAAAATGTAGAAAAATTATGGAAAAACACCAATTGATATTAATGCATGATTTTGAAGGTATATATACAATTTTAAAAAGTATTTTGGGAAAAATTGGGTATCAACAGCTGCCCCTCTTTACCCGGAAAGGAAGAAAGAGTTGTCGGGTAAAGATATGATGGCCAATTTTGACCGAGCAAAATGGTTAGAGAGTTTTAGACCACACCCTAGCTTCTGAGCTGCCTACATACCCCTGGTTTTACAGGAATAAGGCCTTGTGTAGTTCCGGATTTATCGGCGAAGTATACCGGTGAAGTAATTACAAGAACAGACGTAATATCTAGGGATGGGCGAATGAACGGTTCACAGTAGAGGTTAGGCTTGATATAGTTGAGGAACTGGAGCGGGATCGCTCCTGCTGGGATAGCCGCTACTCACTGACATGGTGTCTTCCGTCTATGAGGATGATGCCGTTACACTATGACGCCATTGGATAATTTGGCGATATTTCAGCCCATGAGATGCAATAATATGATGTCAACAAGACAAGGCTTAGTCTTGCAAATTGGGGGGCAGATCTTGGCCCGGAAGAGGAGCGAAGTAAATAATGCTTGAGACAACACTTAGTCTAGGTGAAAGTAAATTGGAGGCAGAGTTTAGCCTCATGCAGGTATGGAGACAGAACTTAGTCTCATGCAAATGAAGGAAGAAATTAGCCTTATGCAAGTGAAGGCAAAGATTAGCCTTATGCAAGACGGAGGTAGAGCTTAACCTCATGCAAGATGGAGTCAGAGCTTAGTCTCATGCAGGGGAAGACTGCGATTAGCCTTATGCAGGGGAAGGCAGAGATTAGCCTTATGCAAAGGGAAAGGCAGAGATTAGCCTCCTGCAAGATGAAGGCAGAGATTAGCCTTATGCAAATGGAAGGCAGAGATTAGCCTTATGCAGATGGAGGCAGAGCTCAGAATCATGCAAGATAAGGGACAAAGCTTAGTCTCATGTAGGGGAAGGCAGTGATTAGCCTTATGCAAGGGAAGACAGAGATTAGCCTTATGCAAAGGGAAAGGCAGAGATTAGACTCATGCAAGATGAAGGTAGATATTAGCATTATGCAAATGGAAAGCAGAGATTAGCCTTATGCAGATGGAGGCAGAGCTTAGCCTCATGCAAAATGCGGGACAGGGCTTAGTCCCATGCAAGATGAAGGCATAGCTTAGCCTTAAGCAGAAGAATAAATAGCAAATAATAGTATAATTTTTTAGCTGGTAGCAGATTTTGATACTGCGATTGTTGTTAGAATTGTGACTTTAAAGCGTGTTTATACTTTGTTCTTACATCCAAAGAAAAATTGTGAGTTCTGTAGATGGGGCAGATCGGTTCGCATCCCCGATGGCTTTGCTTGACTCGCTTTGCTTGGTCTGATGATCCCGCTCAAGTTATTGGGGTAGTGTTTGATAAACAGAGCTATTTTGAAAGCAAGCATGCATGATTTTGCAAGGATATAGTATAAAATATATTTTAAGAAATTTAGATGAACCGACGACCGTGACATGATTCAATACATTGCAACCTCTCATGCTACAAAATTTTAAGGGTCCTCCTCAATTCTGCCCCAGTTAGATGGGTTGACGTCTCTGACTGTTGCGCATGATGCGGTCGGCTGAACTTGCTTTAGAATTTTGAGGGTCCTCCTTAAAATTCTGGCTCAGTTTCCAATTGCGGGGAGGGGGGGAATGACATTTGTATTGAATTGTGACCGAACCCATAGGGCTGCCTACGTATCCCCTCTTAAACGGGAATCAGTTCGAGCGTAGTTCAACTCGCATCATTTGAGAAGAGCATAAGGAATTACACATAGTAGCACTTGACTGCATCAGAATTGACTGGTTTTGGCCAGACTTCTCTGTCCATTTCTGCAAGTATGAGAGCTCCTCCCGTCAACACTCGATGAACCATATACGGACCTTGCCAGTTTGGAGAGAATTTCCCTTTGACCTCATCTTGATGCGGAAAGATCTTCTTTAACACCAGCTGCCCTGGTGTGAATTGTCTTGGCTTGACTCTTTTATTGAAGGCTCTGGTCATTCTGCTCTGATAAAGTTGTCTATGACATATTGTATTCATGCTTTTCCCGTCGTTCTTGGGCACTGGCACGATGTTGGCTAACCATGTTGGATATTCAACTACCCTGAGGACCTTGGCATTGATTTGCTTGGTAACTTACTCTTTGATTTTCAGACTCATATCACGCTTGAACTTTCTGAGCTTCTGTTTTACCGGCGGGTACATTGGATTGGTTGGCAGCTTGTGAGCCACAATGGATGTACTTAGACCAGTCATGTCGTCGTACGACCATGCAAATATGTCTTCATACTCTTTCAAGAATTAGGTGTATTCCTCTTTCTCTAATGGCAACAAATGGATGTTGATGCGAGTTTCTTAGACAATCTCTAAATCTCCCAGGTTGACTACCTCAGTTTCGTCCAAGTTGGACTTAGGTTTGTTCTCAAAATCCTCAACTTCTCTGACAATTTCATCGGGTATGACATCCTCTTCTTCTGAATCGGTGCCCTTTTGTTGCATTGTCTCATTGCATGTCATATTCATCGGTTCATCAAGATAGGAAATAGTAATGTTGTATAAATAAAAGTAATGAGAGAAAAACGATAATAAATAAATACTGATTCGTTGAAACGTAAAAGCGATTTTGATAATTTAAACAAACGTTTTGGAACATTGAGGATTTTATTGGAAAACAGAATTGCGAAAAGGAAATAATTAGCAAAAAATGAAGTAAATAACTTTGTTTAGCCTTGCTATCCATGGACTCATCGGGCCCTGGATGGTCTGACAGTCCAATTCTTGAGGAATTATCCCTTGCTCACAGCTTGGATGGTAGGGCCTTTCTCTTCCTCCTCCTCAACAATAACACAACAAACCATGTCTTCATCTTCCAGGAATAGATTCTTCAAAGCTGATAGAGTTTCTTCTTCTTCTGACCCCCATATGATGTCAGCTTGCTGGAAAGTCTGCTCCAAATGTGGTATAGGCTATTCCAATGGATAGTAGGGACTGCGCCATGGTTGCTACCAGTATTTGTACTTTTGCCAAGTGTATTTGTATCCCAACACAAAAGTGGTGTCATGGTGCTTCAGCTGTATCGGTTTGGAAATCCCCTGAAGATTCTTACCCAGCCATTTGCCAGGCTCGTACCCGCTCCAGTTCAATTTTCTTTCGATCTTACTATTCCACCACTTATCCTTGTCTATTGCGTTGAACCGCTCAATATGGTGAAATATTTCTCCACCCATCCTTCTTCTACCTTCTACCATCGGGATGGTCTGGCGACTATAGATAGGGTTGCTTCCATCTCCGTGGATGATTACTTCCTAGTGTTTCCATTCAAATTTCACCGCCTAATGCAATGTTGATGCCACAGCCCCAGCGGCATGTATCCATGGCCGTCCCAATAACAGGTTATATGACACGGATACATCTATCACCTAAAATTCAACCTCGAACTATGTAGGTCCCATCTGTAGACAAAGACTGATTTCTCCAATGGTGGCCCTCTGAGAACCGTTGAAAGCCTTCATATTAATGGACCCTTCTCTGATATCGTACATTCCTTTTCCTAATCTTTTGAGTGTTGTCAATGGAAAAATGTTGAGGCTAGATCCTCCGTCGATTAGAACCCTGGTAATGAAATAATCTTCACATTGCATAGTGATGTGCAGAGCCTTTTTGTGATTTGTCCTTCAGGTGGCAGCTCGTCCTCGTGGAAAGTGATCTTGTAACTTTCTAGCACCTGTCCTACCATGTTGGCCATTTCTCCACTGGTGATGTTATTAGGCACATATGCTTCCTTCAACACTCTCATCAAAGCATTCATGTGCGCTTCCGAGTCCTGTAGTAATGACAGGATAGATTTTTGGGCTGGAGTCTTGTTCAACTGATCTATGTATGAATATTCTTTGGCTTGCACCTTTCTCCAAAGATCATCTCGACATGTTTCACTGACGGGTGGCATGTTTGAAGCATGTTTTCTAGACTCTGCCAAGTGTTCAGGTGTATAGACCCTACCGGTCCTGGTCATCCCCTGTGCGGCACCCGCTTCTTCCATCTTGACCTTACCTTTCCTTCTTGCTTCAGCCACGTAGTCCTAAGGTACAACATTAGTGTTGAAAAGCGGCGGGGTTGACACTGTAACTGTAATTGGTGCGGATATATTCACTAAAAATGGGACATGTGTCATGGCAGGTGGCATTACCTCAACCTCAAACGCCACAAGTGCATCCGCGGGTAGTGCTACTTCACACTTGAATGGGACTGATGCAGCTACCTCAACATCTCCTGACGGCTGAATCTGGACTATGACGGGATTAAGTGTGACCGCTGGCTTGTTTGGGTCATCACCTTCTTTGATCAATCCGATCGACCCCTCTGGGTCCCATTCGTCCTCTATCTCTATCATGTTGATGCCTCCACCCCTATGGTCTGGGAGCGGATTGGTGTAGACATTAGGAGTAGCTTCTTTTTCTTTGATGACCTTATTATCAATCAGAGACTGGATTTTATCCTTTAGTGAATGGCATTCATCAATTGTATGCCCCTTCATGCCGGAATGATATGCACATCTTTTATTTGGGTTGACCCATTGGGATGGATTTCTAGCCAGCAGCTTTTTATCTTTCGTACAGCTGGTCAATAGGTTCAGCAATGGTAGTATATTACTTGGGTGGCGTGCGGTCAAAATTGGGTCGAGGTCTCGGAAACTTTTGGCGAGCAGGGGATGACTGGAAGTAAGAGGGTTGAGAGTTGTATGTATGATAACCCGCGGTTGGTTGGGAATATATGGGAGACGTGGGCTGATAAGCAGGTGGGGGTGACGGTTGATATGTTGGCGAAGGTGTTGGCTGATATATAGGTTGGGGTGCTTGGTATGTGAGTGGGGAAGTTTGGTATACCAACTGGGATTTGGGTCCCTATGCAACCATTACCGTTCCTATATCTTTCTTCTTGGATATACCACAAGACTGCAAGGCTTTGTTGGTGGCTTGTAGTGCTTCGAAATTAGTAACCATTCCGCTTTTAATCCCTTCCTCAATTTTCTTGCCTAGCTTGCTGATGTCAGAGAATTTGTGGTTTTCAATTACCATCAGCCTCTCATAATACTGCGGGTTCTGTGTCCGGATGAAGAATTTGTTCATTTGTTCTTCATCTAGGGCAGGCCTGACCTTGGCTTCTTCATATCTCCAGCGAGTGGCATACTCGTGAAAAGTTTCGGTGGGCCTTTTCTTGAGGTTCTAGATATAAAATATGTCTGGAGCATTCTCCGTGTTGAACCTGAATCGATCCATGAAATCTGAGGCCATGCCTACCCAGTTGGACCACTTCTTAGGGTCTTGGCTGATGTGCCAAGACAAAGCATCTCCGGTGAGGCTTCTCATGAACAATTTCATGCAAATCTTCTCGTCTCTTCCTACTCCAACCAATTTATCACAATAGGTTCTCAGATGGACCCTGGGATCACCTGTACCGTCGAACATCTCGAACTTAGGAAGTTTGTAACCCTATGGTTTCAACATCAGGCTGTATGCAGAGATCTTCATAGTTCAATCCCTCAACTCTTTTAATTCTTTCGATGCCCTGGACTCGGCTAGTCAGTCTCTTGAGTTCTTCGGCCAAGTTCTTAATGAGCATATCCTTCTCACTGGATTCAGGTGTGTAAGAAATGGGTTGGGTGGAGTTAGGTAGAGTCTCCACGTATATGGGGTTGTTATAATGGACTGGCGCCTGAGCATAGAGGTGGTCATTTGTGGAGTTTTGTGGTTCAGGGATGATCAGTGGGGTGTTTCTCGGAGTGTGGCAAGTGTTGCATTATGGTGTAATAGTTTGATTTTTAGGTGGAGTTGTATGGTGGTGAGTTGTGGGAGGGTTCTATTTGTTTGGGCTATTCTGAGGAGGTATGGGGTTTTGGGTGTTCGGATGATTGACATCTAGAACACTAAGTGAGAAGGACAGATTCGCCAAGTTTCGCACATGTTCAAGTTCCCCTTGGAGTTTCAACAACCTTTACTCGAGTTGTGACATAGCATCATTCCGAACCTGAGTACCTTGATTTTGTGTAGCTTTTGTTTGTTCAGTTGTCATTATGTTTTCCTTTCTGATATTGCTCAAATCTTCCATTTTGCATTTGCCTTTGCCTTTAGGTGGACTAGGAGGAGGAGGAGGTGGAGGGCCCTTGGATCTTGTGTGATATGATGATGATGCCAGAATGCACGAACCAACCTTTGGGGAGGGGAATAAAAGGAAAGAAAACAAAAGAAAAAAACGAAAGATAGCCAAGTAAGTGAGGATCATGTGAAAATATTGCAGTATTTAAACACACATTGCAGGAATATAAAAGCATGTCCTAATTTGGGAGCCTCGTTTTGCCCGAGGTAGGTCTAGAGACAAGTTGATTTGAAGAACTTAGATGCCGGTAATTGCCTCATTTCATTAATGTAAAATTAGATAAATCTAAAATGACACTGAATAAGATAAGTCACTAATGACACTTGGCCTTATTACATTTGAAAAGGCAGGTAAATCTAATCTACTTTGTCCCAGAAGGACCTTCCCTAGACTTGATCTTCTTGGCTCTGTCGATCAGGTTCCCCAGGTCGTGCATGCCCAACATGAGGTATACTCTTTCTAGATGCCCTCCTTCACTTCCCTCAGCATTCTGGCAGTCGGCGATTCTTTTACTTGTCTTCGCCTCTAGTTCCATCAGACCCTGCTCCAAATATTCCAACCTCTCATTGGATTTGATAGCCTTTTCCTTCAACTTATTGATCAGTTCCATATCAGTCTTGTGTTGCTCCAGATGCTCGGCCCCGGACTCACGAACCCTTTTGCGCAGTTTATTGTACTTCACTTAGGCCTCAGCAACGTCGTCTATGACCCTGTTTCCCCCACGGATTCCCGGCTCAACTATCCCTGCTATGCTGTCTTCCAACCATTATAGGTAAAAGCGTACATGCCCTACGTGATACATGTCTGGATCGATGGTGTCCTTTTCTATAATAACCTTTAGATGCCACATATGCTGAGCTTCACATTTGTACGGGATGTCGTCGTCCTGAAAATCTTCCCTGTAATGAAGAGGGAAATTTTCCGATGACCCTCTTTACATGGTCTTTGTCACTTGGAAAAAGGTCTTCCCACCAATCCAGCAACAATGGTGGTATTATTTGGACCATGCCGAACCTGGGGACTTCGTGCCTCATTTTCTGCAAAATAGATAAGGTTAGACCCTTTCCCCCTCCGGATTCAATTACTTATACATTAGTGATTAGCATATTGCCATTTATTTCTCCAAATTAATGCACATATCGTGATCGTGTCCATTGGGATTATAAGAACCCCGGTGGAATTTTGGATAAGGCTGTCTTAAAGGGTTTTTTGTGTGGACGACGCATTAACCCAGCTAGGTTTGACCATGATGCATGCACAATATAACAAGAGTAAGGTTTCTATGGGGTTTTAGACTAGTACCCTCAAGAGGACAACTTGAGGGGGAAAGGATCGGAACCGTCAACTGCACCACTGATCGACTAGTTTTACCGCAAATAAGCCATTCTGAATTTAGGGGGTGATATAAAATAGGAAGAACGCAACCACTCATCAGGCGTTGCTATAGGATTTGTATAGGCACGAGTGGAATATGATGTTGAGCATGATTATTCAACAATAAATAAGCAATAAAAGCATGTTGTCATGTATTTGCACGTTATGAAAGCGGTAAATACAACAATTATGATTGAAAAGTAGTTACAAAGGAAAACAAAACAAAAACATTTCAGTTTCATTTAAAAGAATAAATATGTTGGAAAGTAAACAATTAATTGCACATAAAGGGAAAGGATAAGGGTGCAGGTATTAGCAAAGAAATGACAAATTCACAAATCAGTTTGAAATGGTAAAAGCCTAGATGTCCCCAGTAGAGTCGGCATGCTGTCGCGACCCCTCTTTCCTCTCATTTCGGATCGGTCAGGATTTTTGACGTTATTGGGAAAACTCATTTCCTTTTGGGATAAGGGATGTGAAGGATTTGAAGATTCGCCACCTAACGAATTAAGGTGCGTTAGGGCACCTATTAAGGGTCACAATAACACTAATTGAATAACCAGAGATTGGGTAAGGGATTGAAATTACTCTGAGGGGAAGGTGTTAGGCACCCCTCAAAGTCCACAACTGTGGTTCCTGGCCAAACGAACTTTGTGAATTTAAGCAAGTAGAAAATAGGTAGTCAAAGTATACACATGGGAACAAGTAATGGTTTGAAAAGATTCACAGTCTAAGCACACATATGTGATAAAGTTTTGAAAGATTTATGGTCTAAGCACACATATGTAGAGGATAGGGGAGCCCTAAGTTGTTTATACTATATGATCACATCAATGCAATGCCCGGTAATCACTCCTTAGTGAGGGGCTACACGTGGCATTAGCGCATCGGTCATCATATCCATATCTACCCTTTACCCCACCCCTTAACGGTTACCTTTCCCTTCCTTGTGGTCCTGGAGAAATTTAGGACCTCTAGATATAGGTAGTTCTAGACAGACCCCTAAGGTTTTGAAAGGATAAAATTCTAAGCAAAGGAAAGAATAAATAGGACTAATCAGATAAATGCAGGAAAACGATTATGAGGCCCAGATTTACCTCCGCAATTAATGCACATAATCATCACGTCTCAAACACAAACAAGAAGCAGTTTTATTAGACAAGATCCTAAGCAGGATTCTAAGTGAGTACCCATGCATATAAATATGCAGCTTTAATTTTTATAAACTCAGAAGTAGGGGCCTAATCAGTTTGCCTACTGATTTTTAAGCATGTTAACCTTTAGACAATTGAGAAGTTTTTTTTTACCTAAAAGCATGTTGTTCTGTTACGAAAATGCAGGGATTGTTACCAGTTTTATCTTAAATAGGATAATTATATGTGAGATTATGTTATACCTTTTCATGAATCAGTAGTTTAAACTAGGCGGGGTTAAGAAAATGGAACAGAGTCCTAGAGCATTGTATCTAATATGCACATATAAAATGCCAAATGGTTAAGACATAATTTTAGAATGCACAGAATTCCTAAAGCATGATTTCTAAATGCACAAAGAGTTACAAGATGATTGAAAACATGATTTTGAATGCACAGGAGTAACAGTTTTAAATTAACTTTATTATCCTAGGAGCAGGATTTCTAAGTGGTAGGCATAAGAATAAATTAAGGATATGTTGTGCGTTGAAGTAGTAAACATGAAAAGCCTTAAAGACATGATATCTAATGCATGTTTGGCATGGTTTGAATGAATATGTTGGTCGTAAGCGTGGATTCTAATGCAGATATAGAGAATGTAAAAGCCTAAGGCATGATTCCTACCCAATGATAGAATATATAACTACCCTTCCCATTTCACTAGCCAACCTTAATATCTGTTAACAAATAATTATTATAGACCAATTGAATAAATTACATAAATAGATAAAGGAAAAGAAGAAGTTAAACTATAGGGAGCCTGAAGTAGGCCCAAATGTACCAAATTGTCCATAGCCTCATATGCCAAAGTCATAGCCTTTCTCATGTCCGGGTGTGTTAGAGTTCCCTAAGGACCTCAAGGATCCCGGCCAGTGCTCACACCCAGATTTTATAACTAGAGTGCAGTGTGGAAGAGCCAGATCCATTGCATCAGAGTTCAAAGGGATCTCACAGGAATCCCAAAGCAGTCACACACTGGAGGGGCAGAACTTAAGGACTTAAGAGTAGAGTGAGAGTTCTTGACATAGTTTTTGAAAATGCTTTGGTATAAAACAGTATTGAAAAGACTCAGTTGAATGAAGAAGTATTGTAAAATAGGAGTTGTTTAATAGTAAAATAGTTTGAACAAGAAGAGTGTAGTCAAACAAACAGCAGATCAACTATATAACAATCAGATTCAACATTGCTCAACATCAGACTTTCACACAGGGAAGTTGGGAATTGGGGACACATAGGGCATGTACAGTGAACACATAACAAGAAGAAACATAGAGGTGTTGTAGGATTTTATGGGATTAGGGGATAGCTAATGTTACCAACACAGTATGAATTCAAGAACAAACAGCTGAGAACAGAGTTAAGCATAGAATCAGACAACTTAGGGTAACAAATCAGTTTTGCAAAAATAGGTGCATGCCAGAAGTTGAAAACAAATCGACAAGCATTCAAAAACAGAGTAGAGTCACACTAAGATAGATTACAGGGGAAGTAAACATGTTGTTCCTTAAAGGGGTAGCACATAACTAACATGCTGGGTGAAGCAATAATGTAAACTGTAACGACCCGATCGGTCATTTTGAGCTCTAGCGCGTCGTTCAGCAGTTTGAAGTCGTGATCAGCTTCGTTTCATGTGTTATGACTTGTAGGTGTGGTCGGAATTGAATTTCAGGAAGTTTAGAGTTGGGTTGGAAAGAAAATTCTCATTTCAGAAGCCTTAAGTTAGAAGAATCAACTAAGATTGGAATTTTGAGTAAACAACCTCCGAATCAGGATTTGAAGGTTCCAGCAGGTTCGTATGATGATTTCGGACTTGGGCGTATGTCCGGATCAGGTTTTGGATAACCCGAGAGCATTTCGATGCATATTGTGGAAGTTAGCATTTTAGAAGAATTTCACAAATTTGGGATTGAAGTGCATTTTAGTGTTGTGGATGTCCGTTTGGGATTCCGAGTCTGGGAATAGCTTCGTATGGTGATTCTAGAGCAGGGAGCGTGATAGGAAGTGAATTTGGACGTCTGTAGGTCATTTTGGAGTCATTTGGCTAAAGATAGAAATTTGAAGGTTTTTGAGAAATCCGACCGGAAGTTGAAGTTTTGATATCGAGGTCAAAATGAGATTCCGAAAGTTGGAGCAGGTCCGTAATGTCAAATATGACTTGTGCACAAATTTTGAGGTCAATCAAGATTTCGGAAAATGGAGCAGGTCCTTAATGTCGAATATGACTTGTGCGCAAATTTTGAGGTCAATCGGACGTTATTTGATAGGTTTCGGCATCGGATGTAGAAGTTCGAAATTTCTAAGTTCATAACGTTTGGGTTTGGGTACGATTCGTGATTTCGATGTTGTTTGATGTGATTTGAGGCCTCGAGCAAGTTCGCATTATATTTTGGAACAAGTTAGTATAATTTGACGGGGTCCCTGGGGCCTTGGGTGGATTCCGGGTGGTTAACGGATCAAGAGTTGAAGTTTGAAGAAGTTAAGATTGCTGTCATCTGGTGTGATCCGCACCTGCGAGGATTTGGCCGCAGGTGCGGCTTGGGCACCGCAGGTGCGAGAGTGGGCAGGCTTGGCTGGGGACTGCAGATGCGATGTAATTTACACACCAGTGAAGCTGCAGGTGCGGACAAAGGGGCGCAGGTGCGATTTTGGGCTGGAGTTGAGGAAGCTGCAGGTGCGGGAGATTGGTCGCACCTGCGGGAGCGCAGGTGCGGAGGTAGGACCGCAGGTGCGGAAATCGGCCTGGGCAGAATGTTTTAAAAACAAAAGTTTTTGTTCATTTGTCTTCATTTTTCTCATGGCTTAGGCGATTTTAGGAGAGCTTCAAGACAGGATTCCTTCATGCAATGTCAAGGTAAGTAACTCCTTCATGCCTCTAAGTTAAATACAAGATTATATGCATGGATTAAGCATGGAAATTGGTAAGAATTTGGGAAATTATTGAAGAAACCTAGAAAATGTAAGTTTTGAATTGAGCATGAATATTTGAGTAAATGGTATATTTGAGTTAGTAAGGCTATGGGTATGAGAATTTCGGATTTTCAGGCACGTGGGCTTGAGGGCATTTTGGTCATTTCCTTGAGCGGGGTTGGGAAAGTATATAATTTGAATTTGTTGTAAGTATTAGGATGAATTTTCATTGCTTTGCCTTTATGTGGTAGTTTCGGAGTGTTGTGCGTCCGTTGGAGTCGTCGGAAAGGCTTGGAAGCCGGTATTGGAATTTCGTAGCGATGTAAGTCTCCTTTCTAACTTTTGAGGGGGAATCGTCCCCCTAGGTGAATTAATTCAGTACATGCTATTATCTTCGGGGGCTACGTACGCACGAGGTGACGGGTGTCGGTGCGTAGATGCTATTATGCCATGTCCGGGTAGTCTAGAACCCACTAGCATGCCTTACGTGTTGTACCTGTAATCCTGCCTGTAATATTAAACGGCTAATATAATCAAAATCGTAATTGAATAGCTAAAAGAAGACTAGAGTTCATTTTGTTAATCTTCTAGAAAGAGAATTGATTCCTCTGTGGATATTTGTGTACCTGGACTGGGTTGTATTATGGAATATCATTAAACTTGACAAATGAGTTTCAAAACAATGATTTAAAAGCTATATTTCAAGTTCCTTTAAGAAGAATTTTACCACTTTCCTGAGAAAAACTGTTTTCTTGATAAAATATGGATTTATTATGTGGATATGTGTAACTTTGGGTGCCTGAGTCGTATGTTTGATTCGCGAGCAGGATGACCCTGTATTTGTGTGTGTATTCATATGAGCACCTGAGTCGCAGGTATGATTCGCTAGCAGGCTAGCCGTATTATTTTTAACCACGTCGCATGATCGATTCGCGAGCGGGACAGATAGATACATCTATGGTTTGAGATGTTCGACCCTTCGACAGTGCATAGTTTATTATTTTTTGTTCGTGCCGTTCAACCCTCGGCATTTCTTGCGCATGATATTTGCTGCGTAGTTGCTATGTTTTTGCCTGATTACTGGCTTGAAATATTAAGTAATCAATTGAAATGACAAAGATTTAAAGTTATTAAAAGAGATTTTGGAAGAAGTTGTTCCTTCCCGTTGATTAATACTTATTTGATTAAATCACCCATGTTGATTAATTGTATTAATATGACGAATAGATAAAGTGTTAAACGTGAACGAAGTTCAAAATATTTAAATCCTGATTTTTAATAAATTGCCTATGGTAATCATGCTTAGTGTCATACTTAAATATTCTAAATTGACCTTTAGTAAGTGTCTAATTTGACCTCTCGTCACTACCTCTCTGAGGTTAGACGGGCGACTTACTGAGTACACGTTGTCTTTGTACTCATGCTACACTTGCTGTGCATTTTATTGCATAGGTACTTTCATAGCAGTGTGGAGGATTCAGAGACTTAGGCGAGCTGCATCATCCGGAGGCGATCCGCAGCTTACAGAGTCTCCTTCATACTATATTTATTTCATTTTAAATTTCCTTGTCCAGTTGTATTAAGGACAAGCTTTGTAATGACTGTATAAATTTTTAGAAATTGCTCATGTACTTGTGAAACTGGGTTCTGGGATATGTGTTGGGGTATATTTGTTAAAGTGTAATACTTAAACTATTATCTTACTTAACATATTTCTATTTCGTACAAATGTAATAAAGTGCAAGGAAATATTTTTCATAAATGTTTTAAACCGGAAATTATTTCGATTAATTAATGATTGGCTTACCTAACAATGATGTTCGGCGCCATCACGACCTTATGGAGTTTGGGTCGTGACATAAACAGGTCAGTTACATGTCGAACAGCAAAACAACAGACAAAAACAGATTAAGAATATGATAAACTGAAGCAGTAGGAAACACATTGGTTTGGGAGCTTGAATTTAAAATCAGAACATACCAGTAAAGAGAGTACACAAAGTGAAGAACATGAGAATGCAATAATTAGCCTTGGCTTGCAGCCGGCTAATTTAGTAACCATAGCAAGTAACAAAGAAAGCATAAGAGCTTTTGAGTGTATGAGAGATGTGAACTAATGTGAGTTCGTGTGTCTGTCTAATGAGAGTAGAAGAGAGCATTATATGTAGTAGTTTGAAAGCTAGGCAAATAAGGCAAGAATCAATTTGTTCAGTAATTGAAGAACTCAGAATCAATTAGAATAAAAATCAGTGCAATTACTCCCTCAATTAAGGGAGTTAACTTCGATCACAGGAAATCAGTAAAGGGTATCAATCACAGGAAATCAGTAAAGGGTATCAATTACAGGAAATTAGGGATTCAAACAAAATAGCACTGAATAAAGGAAACTACTACAAACTTCTCGAATAAACATAGTATAGGCAGGGAGAAGAAAAATCAGAAACCCAAATGAGCATAATGGGGTATAAATCACGGAAATTCAAAACATATTCATGAGAAACAGACATGCATACAAATCAAATGAACAAATCAGCGTAGATAGACTCAGAACCCAGAACTAAGCAAAGAAATTAGGGGTTTTAACAAAGTTAATCAGGTTAAAGGGAAAACCTATATAAACTGTTTAAACATAGTAAAGATTATAGAATAACACTTAAAATCAGAGGAAAAGTCGTTTTGAAAAAAGGGTTAAGAAACCTTAGTTATGGAGATGAAGAGACGTTTTGAAAAGATCAGAAAGGTTCTCATGGAAAACAGTGAAATAACTCAAAATACTCTTAGATCTGTTACAGATATAACGAGTCAAGAGATAAAAATAGGGTTTCAGAGAAGAACAACACAGAGATAGAGAGATTCCGGCTTAGAAACCATAGATCTAGCCGGAAAAATAGAAAGATCTTACTTAGACGGGCCAAGGTGGCTTGAGAACGGTCAGCACAGGCCCAGGGTGGGAAGTGAACAACCACTAGTCCCTTGAGGACCTTGAGACAACAAGAAACCGGGCATGGGAGGAGCCATAGAGGCTATGGGTGGTAGAGAACCACTATTGTTGCCGGCGAGGGGAGTTAG
Organism: Nicotiana paniculata; assembly: GCA_005239505.1. Classification (NCBI taxonomy): domain Eukaryota; kingdom Viridiplantae; phylum Streptophyta; class Magnoliopsida; order Solanales; family Solanaceae; genus Nicotiana; species Nicotiana paniculata. The sequence continues at coordinate 56,477 of ML319886.1, forward strand.
GGTTAGGCAGAGGGAGTTTGAGAGAGAATGAGAGGGGTGACGGCGGGTGAGTGATGAGAGAATGAGGGTTTGGGGGGTATGGTCTTAGGTTAATTTAGGAAAGAACGGATCTGGTCCGTTGATAAAAATTGATCAACGGCCCAGATTAAAACAGAAATTGGGTCGGATAGATTAGGATTTGGGTCTGGGGTCTGTTGGGCCAGGTTTAATTAAGGTTTTGGGTTGGCTATAATTTAGGCTATAATTGAAATAGAAATAGGCCATTTGTTAAATACCCGAATTAAACTAGTCGAAATAATTTATAACATAATTGCTAAAAAAAGAATTCTATGCATGGAAATATTAAAAAAATGATTATTTTCTATTAAAAAATATAAAGGACTAATTTCTGGTAGAAAATAGTACAAAATTATATGCATGGGCTATAATTGCAAAGTTATTGCAATTATAGCTAAAAGATGCCAATTTGGCTATTTATGGCGTGATTTGGTCTTATTAGGACCATAAATTGTAAATTAAATTAAGAAATTCTTTTGAAATCATTTGTGATGCAATTTTTTAATTTTTTTTAATGGAGATAAAATGGTGGACAAATTTATAAAAATGCAGAAAAATTATGGAAAAACACCAACTGCTATTTAATGCATGATTTTGAAGGAATATATGCAATTTTAAAAATTATTTTGGGAAAAATTGGATAACAACACCAATCAAAGAGCTTAGTTCCACACACAATGAATTTTAAGAACATAGGAACTCTAGATAGGAAAAATTCACTCACTCTCAGAATTAACATTCATATGCCACAAATGATGCACCATAGGTTTTCCCGTAGTGTAATACTCTACTAATCGAGTTCATTCAGTCTAAGATCAATTAGGACTTCCGTTGGTTATAATGTAGGCTGTGGGTCGGGTAGGATACATTTAGATATGAGTGACTACACCTCCCTTAAGAACTTTAATACATATACTCTAATACATAGCCCATATTTATGTTAAACCAAACATTCTACTTTTACTTCAATTTGTATTACCCCATACAACTTTAAGCACAAGTATATCACTAGCCAGCATCATCAAGAATTATTTTTCATAAAATATACTATTATTATTTTTCCTCTCTCTTTTTTTTCTTCAAGTGGTTTTTATTGACATCTTTTTTTTTTCTTCAAAACAATGCACATTTCTCCTTATTTCAATTGTTCCCCTCAAAATCCAACCCACCATCCCACACTTTGACTTTTTCATAATTCATCACAATTCAAGTTCTCATGAGAGGTGACAATATTCAATTATATGGTCTATTAAAACAAAAAGGTACGGCTTATAATGTGATTATAGGCTCAACGGGGTTAACTACGATACATAAATTTTAGGTGGGCAAACTTTATATATCTGGCTTAACAAAGAAATGCCTATATCACTTCCTAGATTGAACAAGACTACTTTTTCGCTTTGAACACACACAAGGCAAGTTCTAGACATCAAATGCAATGCACAGAATACATACAAAACCTCACACAGACATGGCACATAATTCACTCAGAATTGGTTTCATCGCGACACTCCAGTCAAAGCAGTTAAGCAAAATCAAGAATCTAATGCTTTAAGGTACTTATACTAGAGTAAAAAACCGAGCCTAAGCGTCACAACGATAGTAATAACTATTCTCAAGGCATAACAAAGCTAAGAGATATTGCTGCAATCAATTGCATAGCCCCGTGGTTCCTACTCCTAAAAATTAAAACTAATTACACCCAGTTCAACTAAAAAACCCTGAAAAAGAGCTACGGCCCAAAAAAAACCAAGGGGAAATTGATACACTACCTACAAGAAAATAAAATCTTTTTGGTATTTTTCATTAAAATTACTTCCCTCAAGAAAACTGTCTAAGAGATCCATCGCCGGAAAGAGTCAAATTTTTCTAAATTACTTTTTTTTCTATATATTGTTTTTTTTCTTTTTACTAACTAACAACAAATAACTAAACCAATTAACTAAACAAATAATAACTAACACAATTTAACTAAAACATTTCACTAAAACAAAGAACATTTACTAAAAGACATAATTAAGCAAAACTAATATTTACAAGTCCCCACCCCACACTTAGATCATGCATTGTCCTCAGTGCATGCACAAAATAACAAAATAAGAAAAATGAGTAGAGTGTAAGGAAAATTTTCCCTGATCAAACAGCACCATCGCCCATCCTCTGAGGCAACCCACTCTTCATCATGCGCTTCCTCATCATCATCATCATCGCCTCATCGTCCGACTGGTCGGGCTCAGCTTCGGACTACTCCGGTGTGTTACTATCCTCGTCATCCAAAAGTGTGGAGCCATCACCTAACCCGACTAACTTCTGAGCATGTGCGTTGAGCGGGAATCGCTCATCCAACAAGGTCATCTCCTCAACTGTAGCCGGCCGACCCCTTATCCGCAGCTGTAAATCCATCATCCCTTATAGATGGGCCATGAAACTATCATCACAAGAAAATCCCTCGGCACCAGTGAAGGATAGCATTGCAGTATCGTCTTTCACTCGGACACTAGTGATGTCTGTCTGTCTTAAGAACTGAGTCTGAAAATTGGCAAATGGCATGCGATCGACCTTCTTACTCGTTCTTACCACAGACATTTGGTCATGAGGAAGTAAAGCAGACATGTCGTCTCTCGGCTGATGAACGTATCATGATTTCATGGTAGGAGCCGTGTATTTATCAGTTCTAACCAAACTTGAGCTCCCCCTTATCTTTTTCTTAGAAAATTTTTGGTGTCAATTTGTTTTCTTATCACAGATCCATGCTGCTGTAGAATTGATACCACAAAGCGTGTGTCTCAGCTCTCTATAAGTGGGCCGGCGAATGAAGTAATCCAGTGGCTCCGTAGGAACATCCGAAGCACCCAAAAAGTTACATATGGTCGTGGCTGAAAAATTTATCAACCGCCCACGAATCAGCACCAGTTGTTCGGTATCCCGTGGATCAAACCCTGCATAGAATTCCCGCACTAGATTGAGATTAATATCTCCTGTGTTCTTGAAGACATAGCTTAACCCCAAATCATGGATGCCCCGCCAAATAGCCTATTACTTTTCTTGTAGTCCTCCTTGATAGCGGCTTTCAGATGTACATGTTTAGGCCTACAGCGCCTGTACCAATCCTTAGTGTGAGGGGGTATACTTCTGATGCCAAACTCTAGTTGGCCTTGGTGTTGTGGACGCATGGCTGCTACAGCGGCCACAACTTGTGCTCCACTTTTACTGGAGGTAGCTTCTCCCCCTTTTCTCTTCTTTGGGGGAGGTGCGGATGTTGATACCCAATTTTTCCCTATAATATTTTTTCAAAATGCATATATGCCTCCAAATCAATGCATTGGAATTAATTAATATTTTTTTTTATAATTTCTGCATTTTCAAGGATTTTTAATTAATATTTCAGTATTTTTATTATATAAATAATAATTAATTGCACTACTAATGATTTTATAACAAATTTATGACTTAATTCTACTATTTATATTTATGCTAAGCCTAATTATTTCACAAATGGCCACATTTATATTTTTGGTTTACAATTGCAATAACTTTGCAACTATAGTCCATGCATGCATTACATTACTTTACTAGAAATAGCTTGTTGTATTTTTAAAATATTGAATGATTATTTAAAATATTTTGATGCATGAAAATCATTTTTTACAATTTTTTAATTATTTTTACAAATTATTTATTAATTGATTGGGTATTTAACAAAAAGCCCTTTTAATTCCTTTAATTTTCCGGACCTAACCCCCTATATACCAGCCCAAATCCCTTAATACACCAGCCTAATTCACCCCTAAGCCCAATCTGCCTACCCGACCCAATAAACCCCTCTCCAATCGTGGTCGTTGATCTTTTAGATCAATAGTCCACGTTAATACTTGCCTTTTTAATTTCCAACCCAACCATAACCCCCTCATTTATTTTCACTCCGCCATCATCGTCTCCCCTAATCTCTCCATCATCTCGACCCCCTAACCCTAATCGCTCTCACCGAAAAAAAGCTCATGTCTATGGAGATTCTAAGTATTCTCCGACTACTACTAGCCTCTTATACCCCCTGGCTATTTGATTACGTAGATCCTCGAGAGAATCTCATGGAAATTCAACCTGGTTCTTGCCAAAATTTGTCTATAGGTCTGTCTGTGGCGATTCTCATTTGTGAGTATGGGTTTCCTCTTATTTTTTAGTGCGAATTCATAGTTTTTGACCAATTTTCTTTTACCTCTACTGTTTCTGAAAACCCTAGTTTCACAAGTCTTTGAATCTGTTCAGATCTTTGTTAATCTGAAATGATTCGAGTATTATTGGGTGTATTCCTTTGAAAATCTCTTGTTCTAGTTAATTGCTTCGATTTTATTGACTCTTTCTGAAATTAGGGTTCATCCCAGACTTTTCTTCAAAGGCTTTCCTAACTTTTCAGTGTTTAAACTAGGTGTTCTTCACTATCTTCACTGATTCTTATGAATATTCTTCAACCGTAGATGTTTCTGTTTGTCATATTGATTTCTTCAATTTTGTTCTGTTATTATGTTTATTTCTGTGAACCAGTCTTAATTGATTTCTATTTAGGGAATTTGAACAATTATGTCCTGTTAAAATTAGTATTTGCTGAGATTTTTACTTGTTTTCTTATTTGTGACCTTAACTGATTATAATTGCCTTAGTTAATTAGCAGCATGTGTTTGGGATTTTACTGACTCCCTATATGGTATGATTCTGATTTGCTGCCTTAATTGAACCCCAACTTTGGCTGTTAATTGACTCCCCAATTAAGGGGTCTTTTCCAGATTTCCCTATTGGAATTGATTCTACGATTGGTTGATTGATCCTAATTCATTGAACTATGATTCTATTTGCCTTATTTGTTCTAATCCTTAAATACTATAAATATACTCTCATTCTGGTTCTTCAGACACGAACAATAGTTCACAAACACACTCACACACTTGGCTGAAAGCCAAGGCTAGACCACTGAATCCTACATACTTTCACCTTCTATTTTTACTTCCTTTAACTGGTATGTTCCTATTACTAATGTCGTTTATTATACTATGAAGATTGAACCTATATGTCTCTCATATGTTGTTTTACTTATGTTGAATCCATGTCTCTTCTGTATTTCACTTAGCATGTCTGCTACTGTGTTTAACTCTGTCTCTTTCTTGTTTATCACCTTATTCAGCATGTTTACTTCTATTTAAGTTTCAATCTTTCCTATTTATTGCTACAAACCAACATGTTTACCTCTGTGTTTAAGTTTCAATCTTTCCTGTTTATTGCTTTAAGCCATCATGTTTACTTTTGTGTCTAAGACTCTTATCTTTCCTGTCCACTAATATCAATTAGTATGGCCAATTTTGTGTAGTTAAATGCCTCTACGAATTGATTAGCATGACTACTCCTGCATTAACATCTCTATGTTTTCATGTCTATTGCTTCTAGTCTATATAATTACTTCTAGCATTAAGTATGGTTGTTAGACTTAGGTGTTTCCTGTTTAATACCATAATCAGTATGTCCTGGTGAATGTTATGAATATCAATCTACCCATATGCTTCTACTTACTAGCATGTTTCCCTAACACCATGTTTCTATGTGTTCTTGATTCAAGATTCTTGTGTTCCCAACCCCTACTCCCTTTTTGTGTAATTGTTTGTTCTCAGCATGCTATATGCTCACCTAAGTTTGACAAATGAACTAAGTTGAGTCTAGGCAATATGGAGTTTTGTATGAAACCTTGTGACTGTGTTTCCTACTTGCTGTTGTTTGCTGAACCTTTTCAAGAATATTTCTAAGCTGTTTTCACTCCTAATATGTTTTCACTTCTAAACCATTTCCACTCCCAAACTATTTTCACTTCTAAACTATTTTCACTTCTATATATTTTCACTTCTGATATATTTTCTTAAAATGATTCCTACTCTTTCAAGCACTCCCACTCCTACTCATAGAATACGTAGGATTCTGCCCCTCCAGTTTATGTACTGCCTAGGAATCCATGAGATTCCTCCGAACTTTGGCACACTGGGGCTGGCCCTTCCACACTACACAAAAATGACTTCTCTTTAAAAGGAGTCTTGGTGTGAGCATTGCCCGGGGTCCCTGAGGCCTTTGGGAACTGTGACGCACCATGATACTCTCTTGGACACTATGAGATATTGGTACCTTGGATTTGGTTGAAGGACTGGTCCTCCAGGTTTACTTTTGGGCCTATCCAGGCTTCCTATAGTATAGCAGTTTCATTTCTGTAATTCATTCATTTTTGGCGTGTAATAATAATTCTTGTAAAACGGATATTATGGATATTTGTAAAATGGGAGGGACTTTTATATGTGTTTTGTGGGGAAATCGGGTAGAAATCATGCTCCTAGGATTGTTGTGATTATATATGCATTAGAAAACATGCTTATAAGATTCTTTTGTGCCCTAGAAAACATGCTTATAGGTGCATCATATCATTTGTCCTAAACTTCTGCTTTCTAAAGTTCTGCATTCTCATGTCTGCTTAAAAATCCTGTCACTAGGTTGTTATTAATTCTGCCTAATAATCATGTTCATAAAGTTCTCCTATGTGCATTAGAAACCATGTTTTAGGACCTTTATTGCACCCGCCTAAATACCACGCCTATGTCTAGATAGTATAAAAAGCAGTTCCAACACCTAGATATCATGCTTATAGATATAGATATATAAAACCAATTCTGTAATGTTTATGTTTATTTTTCAGCACCTAGACAACATGCCTATAGAATATAATGAACCAAACTGCCTGTTTAAAATCGCTTGTTAGTATTAAGAATCTGATTAATAATTAGATATCATGTTTATAGGACATCTCAGATCCAGGCCTAGGCAAGCCTGTAGGATAATCAATCTCTTGCAAAATGGTAAAACTGTGCTTTGTTTAAATACTTGTGAACTGCCCAGATTCAGCAACCCCCTAAAATCAGTAGGCAAACTGATTACGTCTCCACTGCTTTGCTTTAACAAGATGCATCATATATTCTATTTGTCATGCTCACCTAAATATCCTTCTTTAGGACTCTTAAAGTATCTGAAATACTGTTGTTTGAGACGTGCAATTGACTGCTTATTTGTGGAGGTAAATGTGAGCCCCCTTAATTACTCCTTTACCTGAAAGTCCTATTTGTTTAAAATTGTCGCTTAAATTTTCTCCTTGTAAGCACTTTAGGAGATTCTAGAACTTCCTTAATTAGAGGTCCTAAACACCTCCAGGGCCATCATAAAGGAACGGATAATGCACGCATAGAGTACGTTTAATTAGAATCGATTACATAACCACTAAGGGGAGGGTAATTGGGTAGTAAGGGATATGATGACCTGTGCGCTAATGCCACATGTAACCCCTCTAATTGAGGAAGGTTTATTGGGTATTGCACATAAATGATCCTATAGGCTAATAAACTAGGAACCATTTATTCCCATTTTCTTGTAATCCATATGTGTGCTTAAACTTCTTTATTTGCTTAATGACTAATTCACCAAAAAAAGAGTTTGGTCGGGACCCACCATTATGGACCTCGAGGGTTCCTAATACCTTCCCCTCAAGATAATTTCAAGCCCTAACCCAATCTCTGATAATGTAAACCGGTTTCGTGAGTTACTTGCATTAGGTTCCCTAACGCACCTTAAATCCGTTAGGTGGCAACTCTTTAATTTTCATACTCCTTTCCCAAAAGGAAACGAGTTTTCCCAAAGCATGTCGAAACCTGGACCCCACGGAAGGGGGAAAAGGCGACGCGACAGTATGGCGACTCTGCTGGGGATTTTAGGCTTCTACCATAATAAACTTGCTTTTTGTAAATTAGTCTTAAGCATGCTTCTTTTTTTTGTTAATACATGCGCACCCTTTCCCTTTCCCCTTATGTGAATTTAATTTTCCGTTTTGAGCATTTATGATTTCCTTTACTGCATAAACTGACTTATTTTTTTGTTTTCCTTTCTTAAACGTCTTTCAATTATTAAATACCACATTTATTATTTTCCTAACGTGCAAATACGTGACAACATGCTATTTACCGTTGCATAAATCATGATCAACATCATATTCCACTCGTGCGTAATCAATCTTATAGCAACGCTTGATGAGTGGTTTCACTCTTCCTATATATCACCCTTTAAATTCGAAAAGGATTATTTGCGGTAAAACTAGTCGATCAGCGGTGCAATCGACGGTTCCGTGCCTTTCCCCCTCAGTTTGTCCGCTTGAGGGTACCAGTCTAGACCCTCATAGCAACCTTACTCTAATTATAATTGTACATGCATCATGGTCAAACCTAGCCGGGTTAATATGTTGTCCACATAATAACCCTTTAAGACAAACCGTATCCAAAGTTCACCGGGTTTTCCATAATCCCAACGGACACAAGCACGTTTTGTGCATTAATTTTGGAGAACTAAATGCCAATATGCTAATCATGGATATATAAATAGTCGAATCTGGAGGGGGAAAGGGTCTAACCTTATGTGTTTTGCAGAAAATGAGGCACGGGGTCCCTAGGTTCGGCATGGTCCGTAGTATACCACCACTGCTACTAGATTGGTGGGGAGATCTTTCCTCAAGTGACAAAAAACATGTGAAGAAGGTCCTGGGAAATTTGCCTTCTTTGTTAGACATCCAACCAAATAACATGTTGATAGAAGCTGCAACCATGTTCTGGGATCGTGGAAGATCAGTGTTTTGCTTTGGGGATATAGAAATGACCCCACTCCTAGAAGAAATTAGGGGATTTGCTGGGCTACCTTGGGACAGCCCTGGGATATTGGTACCGGAAAATCGCACTGGTAGGGGATTTCTAAAAATGATAGGTCTGAAAAAGAACGCCGATTTGGAGTGCTTAAACAAATCTTATATACCATTTTACTACTTGTATGAGAGATACGGTCATATCAAGTCCTACTGTATTTTTCATAATGATTTTTCCATCACTTCATTGGGTCATATTCATCGCAGAGATTTTGTGTTCATTGTTTGCTTCTTGGGTATGATAGTCTTCCCAATGAAAAGGGAAAGAATTCACACTAGACTAGCTATGGTCACCAAGACTCTAATGGAAGGAATCGAGAGATAGACATACACCACAGTCCCTATGATTATAGCTGATATCTACCGGGCCTTGGACCACTGCCAGAAAGGGCCCAAACATTTCGTGGGCTGCAATTTGCTGCTGCACATTGTGGTTAATGGAGCATCTCCACAAGGGTCAATATCGCCAGGAGTTTCCACGAAGGGTGCGGAATGACCATATAGCCTTCCATCACCCTAAACGGATGACTTATATTCTGGACAAGTTTTCTCAACCAGAGAGTGCTAAGGAATGGGTGGAGTTCTTCGACAATTTGACTGAGGATCAGGTTCAGTGGATGTTTGAATGGTTCCCTATTGACGAGTTCATCATCAGGTCAAGGGAAGCTCTTCACTTAGTGTTGATCGGGTTAAGGGGAATATATCCTTATGTTCCCATAAGGTTTATGAAGCAGGCAGGCAGGAAGCAGATCATACCGTGGGTCGCGAAGATAAGTCAGTGAGATTTTCAGGATGACGACATCCCTTACAAGTGTCAAGCTCAGCATATGTGGCATTTAAAGATTATTTTGGAGAAGTACACCATCGAGCCAGACAGGTATCATGCGGGACATGCACCCTTTTACCCGGTATGGTTGGAGGACAACTTAGCTAGGAAAGTTGAGCCAGGAATTGGTCGAGGAAACAAGATCATAGACGAAGATGCAGAAACCCAAGCAAAATACAAGTTGCGCAAGAGGATTCATGACTCCGAGGCTGAACATCAGGAGATACACGACACAGACAAGAGATTAATCAAGGAATGGTGGGAAATGTCTATCACCTCCAATGAAAGGGTAGAAGATCTGGAGCAGGGCTTGATGGAGCTGGGAGAAAAGACAAGGAAAAAAATCACCGACTGCCAGAATGCTGAAGGAGGCGAGGGAGGACATCTAGCAAGAGTATACATGTTGTTGGGCATGCACGAACAAGGGGACCTGATTGATGGAGTCATAAAGATCAAGCCTGGGGAAGGTCCTTCCGAGACCAAGTAGATTAGATTTATTTGCTTCTCCAAATGTAATAAGGCCAAGTGCCAGTAATGACTTATCTTTTACTATCGTAGTGTCATTTTGGGATTCGTCTATTTTTTATATTAATGAAATGAGGCATTTATTGGAATCTAAGTTCTCCAAAACAACTTGTCGCTATGCCTACCTCGGGCACAACGAGGCTGCCAAAATAGGACGTGAATTTACATTCCGCAATATGTGTTTAAATATTGCAAATAGTATTTTCAGAACTCTTACTGACTTGGCTACATGTTGTTTTTCTTTCTTACTTTTGATTATTCCCATTCCCTAAAGGTTGGTTCACGCATACTGGCATCATCATCTTATCATACTAGATCCAGGGGCCCTCCACTTTCTCCTCCTCCAATTTTTGAGGAGGAGGAAGAGGAAGGCCCTACCATTAGAGCTATGGAAAGAGGATCATTCCTCAAGAATTGGACTGTCAGACCATCCAAGGCCTGACGAGTCCCGGGGTAGCAAGGGTGAACAACATTATTTTATTTTTTTGTGAATGATGATTTCCCTTTTTGCATGTTGTTTAAAATAATATTTCCAATATTCCAAAATGTTGTTCTAATTATTGAAAACCGCATTTGTTTGAAACTTTTAATGAATTAATGATTACCATTACCGCTACTCTCTCATATCTTTATCTATAAAATATTACTATTTTCTATCTCGATGAACCGACAACTGTGACATGTAATGAGGCAACGCAAAAAAAGGATAGTGATTCAGAAGAAGAAGATGTCATACCTGAGGAAAATGGTTAGAGAATCACAAACAGTGGCACGAGAAACTACCATTCGCCTTATTGGGATACCGTACCACAGTCCGCACACCAACCGGGGCAACACCCTATTTGCTGGTTTATGGTACTGAAGCCGTTATTCCCACCGAAGTAGAGATTCCTCCTTGAGGATCACACAAGAAGTTGAGCTCAGCGAAGCACAACTAGCCCTCATAGACGAAAAAAGGATGAATGCGGTATGTCACGGACAACTTTATCAGAACAGGATGTCTAGAGCCTTCAACAAAAGAGTCAAGCCGAGACAGTTCACACCGGGGCATTTGGTCTTGAAGAAGATCTTTCCGCATCAGGATGAATCCAAAGGGAAATTCTCTCCCAACTATAAAGGTCTTTACATGGTTCACAGAGTATATACAAGGGGAGCCCTCATACTCGCAGAAATGAACGGAGAAGTATGGACAAAACCAATCAATTCAGATGCAGTCAAGCGATATTATGTGTAACTATTTATGTTTTCCGCATATGATGTAATTGAACTACGCTCGACCTGATTCCCATTTAAGAGGGGATACGTAGGCAGCCTTGTGGGTTCGGTCACAATTCAATAAAAAATTATTTTCCCCACCATCAAAAACTGGGGCAGAATTTTGAGGAGGACCCTCAAAATTCCGAAACAAGTTCAACCGATCACAGAATGTACAGTAGTCAGAAATGTTTGTCCGTCTAACTGGGTAGAATTTTGAGGAGGACCCTCAAAATTCTACGACAGGAGAAGTCGCAAAGTCTCGAATCATGTAACAGTCACTGCTTCATCTAACCAATTTTGACTTTGAAAACTATGCATACTTGTTTTGAAATAACTCTGTTTAGCAAATGCTACCCCCAATTATTTGAACAGGATCTTCAGACTGAGCAAAGCAATGTTAAGCAAGCCGAGGGAAGCACGAACTGACCTCCCCCTTACAGAACTCACGATTTTTCTTTGAATGCAGGAATAAGGAATATGCACGCCTCGAAATCACAACCTTCATAAAAACAACGATACTGAGTCCACTTCCAGCTAAAAAATACTCTACTATCACCTACTATTTGTTCTTTTTGCATGAGACTAAGCTCTGACTTCAAATCTTAAATGAGGCTAAGCCCTACCTCCATATTTTCATAAGGCTAAGCACTGCCTTCAATTCTGCATAAGGCTCAGCACTACCTTCAATTCTGCATGAGGCCAAGCCCTGCCTCCATATTTGCATAAGGCTAAGCACTGCCTTCAATTCTGCATAAGGCTAAGCACTGCCTTCAATTCTGCATGAGGCTAAGCCCTGCCTCAATATTTTCATAAGGCCAAACTCTTCCTTCTCTTTGAAGGACTAAGCCATGTCCCAAATCTTGCATGAAGCTAAGCCATGCCTCCATATTTGTATAAGGCTAAGCACTGCCTTCAATTCTGCATGAGGCTAAGCCCTGCCTCCATATTTGCATAAGGCCAAGCGTTGCCTTCCCTTTGCATGGGACTGAGCTCTGTCCCAAATCTTGCACGAGGCTAAGCCCTGCCCCCATATTTGCATAAGGCTAAGCAATGACTTCAATTCTGCATAAGGCTAAGCACTGCTGTCAATTCGGCATGAGGCTAAGCTCTGCCTCCATATTTGCATAAGGCTAAACACTACCTTCAATTCTGTTTAAGGCTATCACTACCTTCAATTTTGCATGAGGCTAAGCCCGGCCTCCATATTTGCATAAGCCCAAGCACTGCCTTCACATTGCACGAGACTAAGCATTGGCTCTCTGGCATTACCTATTCTCTTCTTTCGGGCTAAGCTCTGCCCTCAAATTCATACAAGACTAAGCCATGTCTTGTCGCTTCTAGCATCATGTCTTTGCATATCATTGGCTGAAATATCGCTAATTTGTCCGAAGGCTTACTAAAGGCATCATCCTCATAGCCGGAAGACGGCATGCCATGGCCTGAGGATCTCTCAAATTTGCATATCATTATTCAAAGGCGTCATGGTTCGGAGGCACCATTTTTCATGGCCCGAGAACATCATCTCATGGCCTGCGAATACCTCACTGAACAGTTCATGGCCCAGGACATCATGGTCTAAAGACATCATCCTCAACCGTCCAAAGACGATTTTCAAGGTTCGAAGGGAATTTGCATCATGTTTAAATTTATGCACAAATATATGCTTGTAGTACGTCACTTGCAGGTTATCCGATGAGCAACCGCCACATCAACCAGAGCAATCCCGCTCCAGCTCCTTCATACCATCTCAAACTCGCGCACAACCATTTCACCTATCCCGAAATCTTGTGTCCGTCCTTGTGGTAACTTCGTCGGTATATTCCACCGATGAATCCAGAACTACACACGGCCTGATTCCTGTAAAACCAGAGATATGTAAGCAGCTCAGAAACAAGAGTGCGGCCTAAGTCTCTCAAATCATCCTACTCGGTCAAAATTGGCCATCATATCTTTACCTGACAACTCTTTCATCCTTCCCGGGTAAAGATGGGCAGCTGTTGGTACCCAATTTTTCCCTATAATATTTTTTCAAAATGCATATATGCCGTCAAAATAATGCATTGGCATAAATTAATATTTTTTTTTTTATAATTTCTGCATTTTCAAGGATTTTTAATTAATTTATTATATAAATAATCATTATTTGCACTACTAATGATTTTATAATAAATTTATGACTTCATTCTACTATTTATATTTATACTAAGCCTAATTATTTCACAAATGGTCACATTTATATTTTTGGGTTACAATTGCAATAACTTTGATATTATAGCCCATGCATGCATTATGACATTACTTTACCTGAAAATAGCTTGTTGTATTTTTAAAATATTGAATAATTATTTTAAAACATTTTTATGCATGAAAATTATTCTTTACAATTTGTTAATTATTTTTACAAATTCTTAATTAGTTGATTGGGTATTTAACAAATACCCCTTTTAATTCCTTTAATTTTTCGGACATAACCCACTATATACCAGCCCAAATCCCTTAATACAGCAGCCCAATTCACCCCTAAGCCCAATATGCCTACCCGACCCAATAAACCCCTCTCCAATTGTGGCCGTTGATCTTTTAGATCAACGGTCCACATTAATACTTGCCTTTTTAATTTCTAACCCAACCCTAACCCCCTCATTTATTTTCACTCTGCCGTCATTGTCTCCCCTAATCTCTCATTCTCTCTCGACCCCCTAACCCTAATCTCCGTCCCCGGCAAAAAGCTTATGTCCGTGGAGATTCTGAGTATTCTCCGACCACTACTAGCCTCCTATACCCCTGGCTATTTGATTACGTAGATCCTCGAGAGAATCTCATGGAAATTCAACTTGGTTCTTGCCAAAATTTGTCTATAGGCCTGTCTGTGGCCTTTCTCATTTGTGGATATGGGTTTCCTCTTATTTTTTAGTGTGAATCCATAGTTTTTCACCAATTTTCTTTTACCTCTATTGTTTCTGAAAACCCTAGTTTCACAAGTCTTTGAATCTATTCAGATCTTTGTTGAACTGAAATGATTCGAGTATTATTGGGTGTTTTCCTTTGACAATCCCTTGTTCTAGTTAATTGCTTCGATTTTATTGACTCTTTCGGAAATTAGGGTTCGTCCTAGACTTTTCTTCAAAGGTTTCCTAAGTTTTCAGTGTTTAAACTAGGTGTTCTTCACTATCTTGACTGATTCTTATGAATATTCTTCAACCCTAAATGTTTCTGTTTGTTATATTGATTTCTTCAATTTTGTTCCGTTATTATGTTTATTTTTGTAAGAAGTCTTAATTGATTTCTATTTAGGGAATTTGAATAATTCTGTCCTGTTAAAATCAGTATTTGCTGAGATTTTTACTTGTTTCCTTATTTGTGACCTTAACTGATTATACTTGCCTTAATTAATTGGCAGCATGTGTTTGGGATTTTACTGACTCCCTATATGGTATGATTCTGATTTGCTGCCTTAATTGAACCCCAATTTTGGCTGTTACTTGACTCCCCAATTAAGGTGTCTTTTCCGGATTTCCCTATTGGAATTGATTCTGCGATTGGTTGATTGATCCTAATTGATTGAACTATGATTCTATTTGCCCTATTTGTTCTACTCCTTAAATACTATATATATACTCTCATTCTGATTCTTCAGACACGAAAAATAGTTCACAAACACACTAACACACTTTTCTCTTAGCTCTCTGCTACTTGTGTTCGTTGTACTGTCTAGCCGGCTGAAAGCCAAGGCTAGACCACTGAATCCTACATACTTTCACCTTCTATTTTTGCTTCCTTTATCTGGTATGTTCCTATTCCTAATGTCGTTTATTATACTATGAAGCTTGAACCTATATGTCTCTCATCTGTTGTTTTACTTCTGTTGAATCCATGTCTCTTTTGTATTTCACTTAGCATGTCTGCTACTGTGTTTAACTCTGTCTCTTTCCTGTTTATCACCTTATTCAGCATGTTTACTTCTATTTAAGTTTCAATCTTTCCTATTTATTGCTACAAACCAACATGTTTACCTCTGTGTTTAAGTTTTAATCTTTCATGTTTATTGCTTTAAGCCAACATGTTTACTTTTGTGTCTAAGACTCTTATCTTTCCTGTCCACGAATCTCAATTGGTATAACCAATTCTATGTAGTTAAATCCCTCTACGAATTGATTAGCATGACTACTCCTACATTAACACCTCTATGTTTTCCTGTCTATTGCTTCTAGTTAGTATAATTACTTCTAGCATTAAGTATGGATGTTAGACTTAGGTGTTTCCTGTTTAAGACCCTAAATGAGTATGTCCTGGTGAATGTAATGAATGTCAATCTACCCTTATGATTCTACTTCCTAGCATGCCTCCCTAACACCATGTTTCTATGTGTTCTTGATTCAGGATTCTTGTGTTCCCAACCCCTGCTCCCTTTTTGTGTAATTGTTTGTTTTCAGCAAGCTATATGCTCACCTAAGTTTGACTCATGAACTGAATTGAGTCTGGGCAATATGGAGTTTTGTGGGAAACCTTGTGACTCTGTTTCCTACTTGATTTTTGTTGAACCTTTTCTAGAATATTTCTAAGATGTTTTCACTCCTAATATGTTTTCACTTCAAAACCATTTCCACTCCCAAACTATTTTCACTTCTAAACTATTTTCACTTCTAAATTGGTTTCACTTCTGATATGTTTTCTTAAAATTATTCCTACTTTTTCAAGCACTCCCACTCCGACTCTTAGAATACCTGGGATTCCCCCCCCCCCNAGTCTTGGTTTGAGCATTTCTCGGGGTCCTTGAGTCCCTTGGGAACTTTGACGCACCAGGATACTCTCTTGGACACTATGAGGTGGTACCTTGGGTTGAAGGCCTGGTCCTCCAGGTTTACTTTTGGGTCTATCCAGGCTCCCTATAGTATAGCAGTTTCATTTTTGTAATTCGTTCATTCTTCGCCTGTAATAATAATTCTTGTAAAACGGATATTGGGGATATTAGTAATATGGGTGGGACTTTTATGTGTGTTTTGTGGGGAAATCGGGTAGAAATCATGCTCCTAGGATTGTTGTGATTATATATACATTCGAAACCATGCTTATAAGATTATTTTTTCTTCCTAGAAAACATGCTTATAGGTGCATAATATCATTTTTCCTAAACTTCTTCTTTTTAAAGTTCTGCATATTTATGTCTGCTTAGAAATCCTGTCACTAGGTTGTTATTAATTCTGCCTAATAATCATATTCATAAAGTTCTCCTATGTGCATTAGAAATCATGTTTTAGGACCTTTATTTCACTCGCCTAAATACCACACCTATGTCTAGATAGTATAAAAATGAATCCCAACACTTAGATATCATGCTTAGATAAATATATAAAAACGGTTTTGTAACGTTTATGATTATTTTTCAGCACCTGGACAGCATGCCTATCGAAATAATGAACCAAACTGCATGTTTAAAATAGCTTGTTAGTATTAAAACTCTAATAAATAGTTAGATATCGTGTTTATAGGACATCTCAGATCCACGCCTAGGCAAGCCTGTAGGATAATCAAACTCTTGAAAAATGGTAAAATTGTGCTTTGTTTAAGTACTTGTTAATTGCCTAGATTCAGCAACCCCCTAAAATCAGTAGGCAAACTGATTAGGTCTTCACTGCTTTGCTTTAACAAGATGTTGCATATATTCTATTTTTCATGCTAACCTAAATATCCTGCTTTAGGACTCTTAAAGTATCTGAAATACTGTTGTTTGAGACGTGCAATTGACTGCTTATTTGTGGAGGTAAATGTGAGCCCCCTTAATTGTTCCTTTACTTGTCAGTCCTACTTGTTTAAAATTGTCGCTTAGATTTTCTCCTTTTAAGCACTTTAGGAGAGTCTATAATTGCCTTAATTAGAGGTCCTAAACACCTCCAGGGCCATAAGAAAGGGACCGGTAATGCACCTATAGAGTACATTTAATTAGAATCGCTTACATCACCACTAGGGGGGAGTAGTTGGGTAGTAAGGGATATGATGACATGTGCGCTAATGCCACGCGTAACCCCTCTAATTGAAGAAGATTTACCGGGTATTGCACAGAAGTGATCATATTGGCTAATAAACCTAGGACCCATTTATTCCCATTTTTTTGTAATCCATATGTGTGATTAAACTTCTTTACTTGCTTAATGACTAATTCACCAAAAAATGAATTTGTCTGGGACCCACCGTTGTGGACCTCGAGGGGTGCCTAACACCTTCCCCTCAAAGTAATTTGAAGCCCTTACCCAATCTCTGGTAATGTAAACCGATTTCATGAGTTACTTGCATTAGGTGCCCTAACGCACCTTAAATCTGTTAGGTGGCAACTCTTGAATTTCCATACCCCATTCCCAAAAGTAAATGAGTTGTCCCAAAGCATGTCGAAACCCGGTGTAATGACCCGACCGGTCGTTTTGCGGTATCGGACCCTTTTCCCCTAAATGAAACTTCCCATAGCGTCTTATTATCATTTATGACTTGTGGAGAGTGGTGGTTCGGGATTCGGAAGTGTTTAGAGTGCTATAGGAACACTTGGTTCCTTAAGGTTGGTTTTTAAGGCCAAGTTTGACTTTGGTCAACATTTTTAGTAAATGACCTCAGAATCGAGTTTCGACGGTTCCAATAGCTTCGTATGATGATTTCGGACTTGGG
Source organism: Nicotiana paniculata (assembly GCA_005239505.1). Lineage (NCBI taxonomy): Eukaryota > Viridiplantae > Streptophyta > Magnoliopsida > Solanales > Solanaceae > Nicotiana > Nicotiana paniculata. The sequence continues at coordinate 74,557 of ML319886.1, forward strand.
CGTATGTTCAGAATGGTTTTTTATGACCCAGGAGCATTTCGGTGCCAAATATCATGGTTTGGGATGTGTTTTTGTGTTATCGAGGTCCGAAAAGAATTTCGAGATCGGGAATAGTTCCATTATGTCATTTATGACTTGCCTGTAAAATTTGGTGTCATTCCGAGTAGTATAGGTTGGTTCGGCGCATTGTTAGTGAATTCTAGGACTTCAAGTTCAAAGTTTGATTCAATTTGGTTTTGGGGTCAAATTCTTAGTTTCATTGTTGTTTTTCACGTTCCGTAAATTTGAGCGAGTTTGTATCATGAATACAGACCTGGCAGTGCCTTTGGACGGGGTCTCGAGGGGCTCGGGTGAGTTTCGGACCCCTCGGAGTTAAATTCAAAACACCAGAATTTCTGTGTCTGGTTTCCTTCTATGTGTTCGCGATTGCGTTCGCATAGAAGGATTTGGGCGGATGTGAAAATTTTCCCTATGCGTTCGCATAGGTGCTCCGCGTTTGCATAGGGTAGGGCATTGGGTCAGACCAGCTTAGCCCTTACTTAGTGCGCTCGCACCCTCCAACCGTGTTCGCGTAGGTCTAGCCTAGCTAGCCTCCGCTTCGCATAGAAGGACTCATCAGGCCTGGCCATTTGTTCATCGTGAATGCATTGCCCCTGATGCGTTCACATAGAAGGGGCAGCTGGGCAGTGTGTTTTTATAACGGGATTTAATTCATTTTCCTCATATTCTTCTTCTTCTTCTTCCTTGGGACGATTTTCAGCATTCAAGAGAGGCAAACGACCTAGTTATTGAAGGTAAGTAAATTCTACCCTAATATTAGTTTCATGCATGGATTACAAACTAAATTAACTACCTAATTAGTGAAAATTAAGGATTTGGGGTAGTAACCTAGGGCTTTTGAAAATGTAGAAAATTACCCGTGCATTGACTATGAATTCATGCAAAAATCATATATTAATGATCCGTAGGTTATGGGTGAGTGTTTCCTTCGAGAATTTTTGGAATCCGGGCATGCGGGCCCGGGGTTAGATTTTGGGAATTCTTCAAGAATGGTGAATTTGACTAAATAATAGGAGAATTACATGCTTTGATTATAAATTGATTTATTTGTATAACATTTGGCTAGTTTCGAGTCCGTGGGTGTCGATTTCGGAGTTTCGGGCGCATTCTTGACCGGGGAGTAGGTGCGACGCGAGGTGAGTCTCCTTTCTAACCTTGTATGAGGGAACTGTCCCCCTAGGTGATTTAAATTCTATATGTGATAATTGTGGAGTGACGAGAGTCCGTACGTAGAAGCTATTTACTATTATGTCCGGGTAGTTAGGCCCACATCATGCATTGTGTTTTACTTGATATGAACTATATGATTAATAAATTAAATGTTGCATGAGGCTTATTTCCCTGAGGTCATGGAATTTGAGAAAACTTGTAAGGAATTGTTCACCGAAAAGTAATTTAAAAAGGAATAATGTGTGTGCATGTGATCGCTTCGCAATTTACATTCCGCGAGCGGAGTGTGATTTCCCCCACTCTTATGGGAACGGGCCGTACGCCACGGCGGATTGAGAGATGCACTTTTGGTTTGGACCGTTCGATCCTCGACAGTGCATAGATGTGAGTACTTTATGGAAAGGTACACTTATGGTTCGGGCCGTTCGACCCTCGGCAGTGCACAGACACGACTATCTTATGACTCTGGCCGGTTGTCCTTACCCTGCTTGCGCATGATTTATTTGTTACTAAATTCATGGACATTGATTTGACATATATTTGGGGGAAGGTGAAGTAGTAATTGTTTTATTCATTCCCAGTACTTCCTTGGATTTCAGTGCCTTATATATAATTGTTGCTTCACTGCCTTTACATGCCTATCGTTTCCATCATATTCTGTTAAATTATACTGTTGGACCTTAGTGAGTGTCCAGTCGACCTCTCGTCACTACCTCTTCGAGGTTAGGCGAGATACTCACTGGGTACATATATATTTATGTACTCATGCTACGCTTCTGTACTTAATTGTACAGGTTCTGAGGCTGGTGCATCTGGTTGTCGGACCGGAGCTTGATTTTGATTATAGACGGACCTAACTTCACGGTGAGCTACTTTCTCCTGGCGATCTCCGGCAGCACCATTGGGTTTCTTTTGCTTATTTCTCGACTATTTCCTTCAGACAGTGGGACTGTATATTATATCTTTTGTATATTTTGTTAGTATGCCCGTAGGACTTGTGACACTAGTTCCTAGCACACACGTGATAGTTATTATGGATTTCGGGGTTGTATATATATTGGCTCACGCCTCTTCATGACTGATTTTGATCAAAAACTAGCTAATTATCCTTGTCGATTCATGTTTTAAGTTTTAAAAACTGAGTATATGTTGAAATGTTTAATCTAATAAGAAAGAACCCTTAGTAAATTGAGTGTTGGCTTGCCTGACCCCGATGTTGGGCGCCATCACGACCTAAGTTAGGATTTTGGGTCATGACAACATGGTATTAGAGAACTAGGTTCACATAAGTCTCACGAGTCACGAGCAAACCCAGTAGAGTCTTGTGGATCGGTACGGAGACGTCTGTACTTATCTTCAGGAGGCTATATGGTGTTAGGAAACCTCTCTTTGTTCTTATTCTATCGTGCAGTCGATGATTTACTAAACTCAGTCTTCTATTCTCTCACAGATGGTGAGGACGCGTGCATCTGATGTTCCAGACCCGGGAAGGGCCGCTACCCCCATTGTCCGAGGCCGGGGGAGGGCACCGTCCCGCGGTAGGGGATGAGGGCGTCCCAGAGCTATCCTGGTTCCGCCACCAGAGGACCCTATTATAGAGGAGCAGGACGAGGTGCGTCTAGTAGACTTCATGACGTCGCCAGGCTTCCAGGCAGTCATGGGCCGTATGATGCTATTTATGGACACCATGATCTAGGCTTGTTTATTTCCAGCAGATCCTGTCACTTCTCAGGCAGGAGGGGGAGTCCATACCCCTAATACCCAGGCTGTAGTCCAGACAGCAGCATTACATCATACCTCGGGTACGCTGCTCGTGGGTGGGGTCCAGCTTGTTGCAGCAGCACCTGAGCCCAGACCAACTGCGGACAGCGATCCGCAGAAGTTATTGGATAGATGGACTCGATTGCACCTCCAGTCTTTGGGGGTGATCGAGGCGAGGATGCCCCGGATTTTGTGGATAGGAGCAGGGACAGACTGCTCAACATGAGGATACTAGAGTTCCATGGAGTGGATTTCACTACCTTTCAGTTGGAGGGCAGAGCTCGTAGGTGGTGGCAGTCCTATATTCTCAGCAGGCCAGCAGATTCTCCTCCTGTCACTTGGGAGCAGTTCACGCAGATGTTTCTGGATAGATATATCCCACCCTCTGAGAGGGAACAACTGCAATATCAGTTTGAGCGGCTAGAGCAGGGACAGATGTCAGTGACAGATTATGAGGCCAGATTTTCAGAGTTGTCTCTCCATGCACTCATGATACTACCTACTGATGCAGAGAGGGTGCGGAGATTTATGGCTGGGTTGCATCCAGGTATTAGGGCCACCATGGCCCGAAAGGTGGAGATGGGTACTCCTTATCAGCTTGTGGTATAGATTTCTCGCAAGATCGAGGGGTATCGGTCGAGGAGCAGGGGCAGCAGGATAAGAGGGCTAGATTCTCTGGAGATTTCAGAGGTGCCCCAGCTAGGGGCAGAGGTCAGTTTAGTAGTGGTCATCCCAGCAGGCCTTTATATTCAGCACCTCCACCACCTCCCCGAGGTGTTCCAGCGAGGCCTCATTTCAGTGCCATGCCAGAGCATTCATACCGTCCTCCAGCCATTCAGAGTTCACCCAGTGGTTATCCCAGTCATCCGAGATCCTCCGACCCCTACTGCAGTGCTATGCTATAGGGACATCGCCCTCCGACCGTTCAGGGTTCTTCTTCGGGGCACCAAACTATGGTACTTGGGAGTTGTTAAGAATGTGGAGAGCCAGGTCATATGAGGAGGCAATGTCCCAAGTTTCGGGGCAAGGCCGTACAACAGGGTTATCAATCGATGGGTCCGGCACCAACAGTCTGGCCACCTAGAGTGGAGGACAGGTCGGCAGGGGTCGTCCTAGAGGTGGAGGCCAGTCAGGGAGGGGGGGGGTCAGGAAGCTCCTGTTCACTCTGGTGGAGATCAGTCTTCCAGTACTCAAGCCAGATTCTTTGCCATTCCGGCCAGATCAGATGCAGTGTCCTCAGACGCCGTGATCACAGGTATTATCTTCGTATGTGGTAGAGAGGCTTCAGTATTATTTGATCCAGGATCCACCTATTCATATATTTCAGCATTATTTGCTCATTTTCTGGATGCTCCTCGCGAGTCCTTGGGTTCTCCTATATATGTGTCCACTCCTGTGCAATTCTATGGTGGTAGACCGGATTTATCGGTCTTGTGTGATCACCTTCTGTGGGTTCGAGACCAGAGCGGACCTTTTATTGCTCGACATGGTTTATTTTTATATTATTCTAGGCATTGATTGGATATCTCCTTATTATGTCGTGCTAGATTTCCATGCCAAGATAGTTACATTACCATGCCCGAGTCGCCTAGGCTGGAGTGGAGAGGTTCCTCAGTTAGTGCAGCCTGCCGGGTTATTTCATTCATGAAGGCTCGGCATATGGTCGAGAAGGGTTGTCTGGCCTATTTTTCTTATGTGCGGGACACCACCGCCGAGTCTCCGATGATTGATCCAATGCCAGTGGTTTGAGAGTTTGCTGATGTATTTCCTTCAGACCTTCCTGGCATGCCTCTGGACCGTGATATTGATTTCTGCATTGATTTAGCTCTAGGCACCCAGCCTATATCTATTCGTCCGTACCGTATGGCTCCGAAGGAGTTGAAGGAGTAGCTTGAGGATTTATTAGCTAAGGGGTTCATCAGACGAAGTGTATCGCCATGGGATGCTCCAGTTCGATTCGTAAAGAATAAGGATGGGTCTATGCGGATGTGTATTGATTACCACCAGTTGAACAAGGTCACCATTAAGAATAAGTATCCTTTGCCACGCATTGATAATTTGTTTGACAAGTTGCAGGGTGCTCGGGTGTTTTCTAAGGTTGATTTGAGATCGGGATATTATCAGTTGAAGATTCGGGCCTCAGATGTTCCGAAGACTACTTTTTGTACGAGATATGGCCACTATGAGTTCCTGGTGATGTCTTTTCGCTTGACTAATGCCCCAACAACATTCATGGGCTTGATGAATAGGGTGTTCAGATCGTATATTGATTCCTTTGTTATTGTCTTTATTGATGACATCTTTATTTACTCACGTAGCTTGGGGGAGCACCAGCAGCATTTGAGATTTGTGCTCCAGACCTTGCAGGAACAGAAGCTATATGCTAAGTTCTCCAAGCGTGACTTCTGGTTGGATTCCGTAGCATTCCTGGGGCATGTAGTATCCGGAGAGGGTATCAAGGTTGATTCTCATAATATCGAGTCAGTTCAGAGTTGGTTACGTCCTACCTCAGCTACAGAGATCAAGAGCTTTTTGGGCCTGACAGGCTATTATCGCCGATATGTGGAGGGGTTCTCTTCTATTGCAGCTCCATTGAACAGATTGACTCAGAAGAATGCCCCATTCCGATGGTCTGACGAGTGTGAGGCGAGCTTTCAGAAGCTCAAGACAACATTGACCTCAGCACCAGTTCTAGTATTGCCCTCCGGTTCTGGGATGTATACAGTATATGGCGACGCTTCGCGTGTTGGCTTAGGGTGTGTGTTGATGCATGAAGGGAGAGTTATTGCTTATGCTTCGCGCCAGCTGAAGGTTCATGAGAAGATTTACCCTGTGCACGACTTGGAGTTGGTGGCGATTGTTCATGCTCTTAGGATTTGGAGGCACTACTTGTATGGAGTGTCCTGTGAGGTTTATACAGACCACCGCAGCTTGTAGCACTTGTTCATGCAGGGGGATATTAATTTGAGGCAGTGCAGATGGCTTGTGTTGTTGAAGGATTATGATACCACCATTCTTTATCATCCGGGCAAGGAAAATGTGGTAACAGATGCTTTGAGCAGGAAGGCGGAGAGTATGGGTAGCTTGGCTTATATTGCAGCAGAAGAGAGACCTCTAGCCTTGGACATTCAGTCCCTAGCCAATCGCCTGGTAAGATTAGACCTTTCAGAGCCTCGTCGAGTTTTAGCACATGTGGTTGCTCAGTCTTTGTTATTTGGGGAGATTAAGGCTCGGCAGTATGATGATCTGTGTTTGGCAGAGCTACGGGAGGCAGTGGTTCAGGGTAGGGAAAAGGAAGTTACTATTGGCGAGGATGGTGTTCTAAGACTTTAGGGCCGCTTATGTGTTCCTAATGTTGATGGCTTAAGGGAGAGGATTCTAGAGGAGGCACACAGTTCTCGGTATTATGTTCATCCTGGTGCTACGAAAATGTATCGTGATTTGAAGTAGCATTACTGGTGGAGGCGGATGAAGAGGGACATCATGGAGTATGTGACTAGGTGTCTTAATTGCCAGCAGGTGAAGTATGAGCACCAGAGGACAGGAGGCCTACTTCAGCAGATGCCCATTCCTGAGTGGAAATGGGAGCGCATCACTATGGACTTCGTGGTTGGGTTGCCTCGGACTTAGTGGAAGGTTGATGCAGTTTGGGTCATTGTGGATATATTGACCAAATCGGCGCATTTCATTCCAGTAGCTACTACTTATACATCTGAGAGGTTAGCCCAGATCTACATTCGGGAGATAGGCCGGTTGCACGGTGTGCTGGTGTCCATTATATCAGATCGAGGTCCTCAGTTCACCTCGCATTTCTGGAGAGCATTGCATAGTGAGATTGGCACCCAGATATATCTCAACACAACATTTCACCCTCAGAAGGATGGTCAGTCGGAGCGTACAGTTCAGATATTGAAGGACATGCTCAAGGCATGCGTGATTGACTTCGGAGGTCAGTGGGACTAGTTCTTGCCTTTGGCTGAGTTTGCTTACAATAATAGCTACCAGTCCAGCATCGAGATGGCTCCATTTTAGGCTTTGTATGGTCGGCGATGTCATTCCCCTATCGGGTGGTTTGAGCCTAGTGAGGCTAAGTTATATGTACCGACCTGGTAAGGGATGCTTTGGAGAGGGTGAAGTTGATTTAGGAGAGGCTCCGCACAGTCCAGACAGAAGATTTACGCGGGTCAAAGGGCGCGTGATGTATCATTTATGGAGGGAGACAAGGTTTTATTGAAGGCCTCGTCGATGAATGGTATTATGAGGTTTGGGAAGAAGGGCAAGCTAAGCCTGAGGTTTATAGGTCCCTTAGAGGTGTTGAGGCGATGGGGAGGTTGCTTATGAACTAGCCTTACCTCCCAGTTTATCAGGAGTTCATCCGGTCTTTCATGTATCCATGCTCCGGAGGTACCACGCCGACATCTCTCACGTGGTTGATTTCAGCACTATTCAGTTGGATGAGAGGTTGGGCTACGAGGAGGAGCCAATTGTTATTACTGATATGTGTGAGCATGTGATTTTCACCCACCGTATACTCCTACAAAATTCAATAAAATAAATTAATTTCACAAATTTCTATTGAATTTTAGTGTTAATTGTGAATTATTTTTGCATTGCATATTCATAATTCATCCTTTAAAA
>ML319887.1:0-19188 GCA_005239505.1 Nicotiana paniculata
GTCGCTCAATTTAAGTTTATTCTAGTCCCAATATTGCAACAACAACAACACCTATGCCTCAATAGCAAGATAGGTTTAACTATATGAATCCTAAATGTTCATATCTCTCCATTTAAGCTTATCTCTGTCCAATATTGCAACAACAGCAACATGTATGCCTCAGTCGGAGGCAATGTGGGGTCGGCTATATGAGTCTTCACTAATTATGTCGCTGCATTTAAGCTCATCTCAAGCCAATATATACAAAATAAAATCAAATATACTGAAGTTCACTATATTTTCTACTGGCGATTTAATTCCTAGTAAACACTGTAATATGAGGATTCATCTCAAGATTGATTAGTTTTACGTTGACTGTTAGCCTGCCTCAAATCTCCTCCTTTTACTACTGACATACCATCTTTGGGATTTTTACTGAAATAGCTGCCTTCTTGTTTGACAGATTAGGATGTGGTGTGCACAACTATGCCAGCAGAGCAGAATGTTACAAGTGCAAAACACCTAGGGATTTTGGTGAGCCTGATATTGCATAGTCGACATTTTACTTTCCAACACCATTATTATTTACTAACATCTTGTTCATTTCTCTGTTTTTCAGGAGGTGATCTGAGAGAAAGTAACCTATATTGAGTGATGCGGTGACATGAAGTTATTACTGAAGATTTACCAGATCTCATAATCTTCAATGACCCTTCTTCTTTTCCTTTTAGCTTTTCTTTTCTTTTTTTCTTTAACAGTGTTTAGTAGCATTTCCTTGTAGTTTCTCAAAGAAGGGTTTCTACATCTAACTGCATTGTAACTTTGCAAAATGTTCAATGAATGAAATCCCTTCAGATTTTGCATTCAATCTGTCACTCAATTTTCAACAACTGCATTTGTAGGGCTGGTCCAATGAATAATATTATGTATCCAATGGAAGGAATTGCTAGCATAGGCTCGGACCTTATATGTGTACGAAAAGAATAAAAGAAAGTATCTATAAACAACCAGACCTACTGACTCTAAATCCTAAATCCAGTGCTGTTGACTGGCTAGTTTCTTAGGTGAGTTTTCCCAACTTCCTTTAAACAACAACTGCATCTCAATTTTAAACTAGTAATATATGATCCTCGCTAGCCAGTTTGTCCCATTTGCATTTCACACCATCTTTGGATGTGTGAGAGCAAGGAGTGGTGGCATTGATTTGTACAACTTGTGCTCAATACACTGACCATTGTGAGGAGTTGGTTCTGTAGGCTTACAAAAATGTGGATTTAGGTGCCTTTGAGAATCAGTACTCTTTTGTCAAGCTGCAGCTTTTAGACTGTTCTGCCATACTGTTAGTCTATTCAAACATATGTGACTAAACATTTGTAAATTTTCTAGGTTCTACTTAGCAAGTGGATGTATACTTACGATTGGAACTATCGATGGTGTCATAACCTTTAGCTCGTGTGACAAACAGTATCACTTTTGCTACAAAATTCCCAGGCCAAAATAGAGTACTGGTCATTGTTGTTAAACAGTTTTGACTGCAAAATCAGCATTCATTTATTTAAATGTTCTAGATATCCTTAGTTTATCATTCATCAGATGAGGTTATCAATTCCTAATGTGTAGAGGAAAGAAAAACTCTTAAAATCCCTTGCAAAGGGAGCACTGTTGCATGCTAAAACCTTGATTTAAAGGGCAGCCCGGTGCACTAAGCTCCCGCTATGCGCGGGGTCCGGGGAAGGGTCGGACCATAAGGGTATATTGTACGCAGCCTTATCATGCATTTCTGCGAGAGGCTGTTTCCACGGCTCGAACCAGTGACCTCCTGGTCACATGGCAGCAACTTTACCAGTTACGTCAAGGCTCCCCTAAACCTTGATTTTTAGCTGATATTTTCTTTCATGTTGTGTTGTAGAAACTATAGGCTGAGCTTACATAGATAGAGAAAGGCATGTAGCAGAGATATCTGGCTTGAGTTTGAGATAAATGAGGCAACTGCCAGTAAGTAGTAGCTGAGATAAGAATTTAGTTTGAGAATGTTCAAAAGAATAACTATTTTCTTGCCACCTATAACCAAGATTGTGGAGCATCTGTTAAGAAGTCATAGGAGAAAAGCTCTTTGCTTCTGATACTTTTGCAGCTGTGGCTACTCGTTGCTGCATTGCTTGAAAATCAATAATTGACTTACTTTTATGAGATGCTTCTTACATCGAGCAACCCAATCATTAAGCATAATGACCATAAATATCCAAATAACGCGTCCCTATACAGTTATTTGGATGCTAAAGATTGACAAGAAAGACAAGTCGTCGGTGGGGGCTAGCCCTTTCTACGATTCTTGTTTTGCCACTACTACTGATCTTATTTAGAACCCTTTATTCTGATAAGATATAAGAGAGCATAAACTCACCTGTCAAACTGAAATCTTGTTAAAAGTAGTGGAGAACCCCAGCTAAATCCATTCTATGCATTCTTTTGGCTATAATGAACACATCTATACAATCATCAATGTCATTAATATTGGATGATTTGTTTCCTTTTCAGATAACTCACTTGTATAGATAAGAAGAATATATCTTAATTAAGCACTATTAGCAAAAGAGGCACTAGCTAAAACTTACCTTCTGACAGCACAATAGGAATATGCAAAATTCAAAAGCAACGGCTATTTTTATCATTACCGTTAGGATGTAGATTCTGGCAAGTATTATTGAGGAGGATTGAACCCCTTTACAGAATGGCCACATGTATAACATAAAGGATGGAACTTTGTCTGAGGTTTTCTTATCCAGAATATTCATCTTGTCTGGTTAAAATTGGTGATTAGGATTCCTCCTTATCAAATACTATGGCAACACGCGCGCGTCTGTGCTTAGGTGGAATCATCTATGGTTTCCATGTCAGCGTTAGTGTCCCCGATAATTGGTCAAGAAACTTCAACTCATTGTCAACCTCAGGTTACTCTTGATTTGCTCCAATATGAACACCATGTTATGTGTTTGTATTAGGCCTTGATTACAGGGTTTTGAAGTCATAAAGTTCAAATCTTGTGCCATGCATCACATTCAGAATCTTCAAAGAACACTTATTTCTTTATTGATGAAAAACAAAGGTAAACGCCATGTGATCGTTTACATTGTCTAAGGTACCTGTCAAGAAAGAGGTATTTCTCTTCAAATTGATATATTCAATACTGTCAGGAATAATGCAACTCTCATGTTTTGGCAATCTTTTTGGTGAAACTAAGGACTGGTATGATAATATCTAGATTGCTTTGACCATCATATTATTGCTTTCCAAACAGAGGAAAAGGCCTAAATGTGTGATTAAGAGCTCTAACAATAGATAAGTAAACACAGACATGACTGAAGAGGAGATGAAAAGAAGTCCACTTTACTTCTCTTTTGAATTATTAAGAAGAATATAACACAAAAAAGAAGAAGAAGAAGAAGAATAGAACCTTGAATTATGCATTATGAGGGAATTGATTCCTGTGGTGGTAAACTTTGTTACAGTTTTTGCCCCTTTAGAACCTGGACCATTTTCCACCTGAACGACATTAGCCTTCGTGTCAGGCAGTTGCTTGCATCGGCAATCTGGATTACACACGCTAATCTAATGTGTAAGCGTGTGAATCCAAATCATCTCAAGGGTCCATCAATCTTAGCAAGAGCACGCCCCACCTTTCACATAACATCTTCCCCTCATAATACCTGCTAGAAATGGATACAGAACAAAGAATAATATTTTGAGGAGCTCTTTTTAGTAGAATAATGGACCGGGAACGGGTAAAGAGGGGCATTATTGGACTTCTGCAAGAAAATAGTGCTTCACATGCATGAATATGACAGTTGACAACTTTACAAAGCCATACCTCTACAGTCAAGAAGGAGGGAAAGTAGGAGGTTTATCCAATTCTTTTTTGGAAAATTTGTGCTATCTTGTGGAATCTCATTTAAGGAAACTGTCTGAAGCTTACAACAGATCAAAAAGAAAACTTTGGGCCCCAATAATGAGGCCTTCCAACTATATATACCTCCACAAACCATTCATCAAAATTACCACCTCCAGCAAACCATTTCTTGAGCTTCAAGTTTACGTCTCGTTGAGAAGCTCAGTTCTTCACACGGTGAGACATCGATGATTTACTTTCCTTTATTTCATTATCTCAATCTGGAACTAATTTTCCCTCTTCTTCCATCTTCAGTCTTGAGTCCAAGTTTTCTGAAAAACTAGGCCCTTAAATACAAGATTAATGTGCCGCGAAATTTCTTCTTAGAATGACCTAAATGTTCATGTGTAAGCAATGTAGTTCTAGCATATAGACAGTATTTCAAGTGCAACTGAGACCTAGTTAACTATAACCATATAGAGAATGAGGCCTCAAAGATGGATAACCAAAAAGATTTAATGGTCATTTTATATGCCTCTTACTTACTTCCCATATGAAAATTTGTTCTCATTACCTTTTCATGTTTATCTTCAGTTAGACATAAGATGAGCAGTGGAGATTGGATGTGTGCTGCATGCCAACACATAAATTTCAAGAAAAGGGATGCATGCCAACGATGCAGCTGCCCTAAATATGCAACACCGGCTGATGTTGCCATGTATGGACTAAACAAAACAGAAGTCTTAGCCGGAGACTGGTATTGCAGTGCCATGAACTGTGGTTCTCACAACTATGCGAGTCGAACAAACTGCTATAGATGTGGTGCCTTAAAAAGCGATTGTTATGGTATTGGGGCAGGAATGATGGCATCAGCAGGTTATGGATATGATGCAAATGCTATCCCTGGTTGGAAGAGTGGCGATTGGATTTGCAGCAGGTTAGTTCACATTTACTTCAACAACAACAACTATGCCTCTATTCCTAACAAGTCAGATTGGCTACACTAATCTTCATTTGTTCCTGTCGCTCAATTTAAGTTTATTCTAGTCCCAATATTGCAACAACAACAACACCTATGCCTCAATCCTGAGCAAGATAGGGTTAACTATATGAATCCTAAATGTTCATATCTCTCCATTTAAGCTTATCTCTGTCCAATATTGCAACAAACAACAATAACACCCATGCCTCAATTCGATACAAGTCGGGGTCGGCTATATGAATCTTCACTAATCATGTCGCGACATTTACACTTTTCAAACAAATATTTTCACTATATTTTCTAGTGGCATATAAATCTCCGACAAGACTAGGACTCCCTGAAAACATTGTCGTATGGGGATTCATCACAAGATTGACTAGTTTTACGCTAACCGTTAGCCTACCGCAACTCTTCTTCTTTTACTACCGACATTCTATCTTTTCGGTTTTAACTGAAATAACTGCCTTCTTGTTTGACAGAACAGGATGTGGTGTGCACAACTATGCTAGCAGAGCAGAATGTTATAAGTGCAAGACACCTAGGGATTTTGGTGAGCCATCTTCCATATGATTCTGGTACTGCATAGTCAACATTTTACTTTACTACACCATTTTTCATTTACTAACAACTGTTCATTTCTCTGTTTCTCAGGAAGTAATCATAGAGAAAATGAACTAAGGGACTCAAATAGTTATTACTGAAGATTTAGCAGAACTCTCATAACCTTCAATGACACCTATTCTATCTTTTTTTCTTCTGTTTTGAGTTTCTCTTTTCTTCTTTCTGTAGATTAGTTTCTCAAAGAAGGGTTAATTCCTAACTGCATTGTAACTGTGCAAGTGTTTTAATGAATGAAATCCCTTCAGATTTTCCATTATTTCTGTGTTTCAACAATTGCTTTTGTTGAGGTGGTCCAATGAATTATATTATGTAGCCTTAACAATATAAACCAAAGTCTGTATAGGCCTACCACCAGAGGCAGATTCAGGATTCGGTGGTCGCGAGGGGATAATGATATTCAGTATAAATTTATCATGGCTCATAAAGATTGGTACACGGACCTATGCTAATATATGACTGTTTTTTAAAAACATTTGCAAGTATATATGGAGTTTTTGCCGAAGTTTTCAGGTGCCGGTGACCCCTCAACTCATCATGTGCATTCGCAACAACAAACCTAGTGTAATCCTGTTGGGTTTTTAAGCATTTATATAGCTTAAAAAAGGATGAATGGGAAATGGAGGGAAAAATGAAATATTTGAGTAATATTTGAGTTTCCCTCTTTGACAAAGAGACATTGTCCCATATTGGAAGAGGAAGAGGTTTTTGATGGGTATATAAGCAATTGCTCTTCTTCTAGCTCTTAAAGAGTTGAGAAGAAGGCAAGCCTCGCGCCATCATCGTCGACGCTCGGCTTCGGCTTCGGATTTGGTCAAAGGATTAATTGATTAATTTTTTGGACCAAATTTATTTGTTAATAGTAAATATTAACAGAAATATTATTAAATATCTGTTTTAATAACAGAATATTAATCCAACTAAATCCAACGGAATATTAAATATTTTTCTGTTATCCATTTTCCATTTTTCGATTTTGTAACTGAAAATTAACTTCCCTCTTGAATTCTCGGTTTATTGTTGCGTAAATAGCCATTTATATTATGCCATTTATGCTACGACCGTTTTGCATAAACAGCCATTCTGAAGAGTTGCACCTCTTCAGTTTTCAACCCAACATTGACTATAAATACCAGTCCATTCTCTCATATTTTCCATACGATTTTCTGAGTTCTCCTCCTTTCTTCTGCATACTTTTAACTTCAAAGAAAGAAACAGTAAGTGTGATTTCCTACCGAACTTTGTGTTCGCTGAAACACTGGGGAAGTACCACTACACCAGTGTGTAATTCATTCTATCCTGGAAGGAAATAATCCATAACCTTGGGTATTAAGGGGAGATTAAATTCCTTAAGGAAACACTGTGAATTCAGTGGGCTCGGATTAACTTTTGTTTCGTTTACATTTTTTGTTTATATGTTATTTTATCTTTTCCAGAATTAGTTTACAAATTCAGTTTACTAACAAGCTTAAGGAATTTAACTTTTGTTTTCTGCATTTGTGTTATATTTACTGTTCTGGAAATTAAAGCCTTCGTGGCGATTTTCTACTCCATTGGAGAATAAAATCTACGTGATTTTCTACTCCAGCAGTTTAAACGTTAGTTTGTGTCATTTTTTTTTTATAGAAATGACGAATGACAATAGAAACCAAGTTGTTCCGATGGTGACTGCCAATGCATCGACAAGCCGAACACCGGCATTGGCACCGGCAGAAAAACTCGGAAAATTTTTCGGGATTGATTTCAAGCGGTGACAGCAGAAAATGTTCTTCTACCTGACTATTTTAAGTATGCAGAAGTTCATTAAGGAAAATGTCCTTGTTCTGCCCGATGAAACTCCAGAGAATGAACGCTTTATCGTGATTGAGGCGTGGAAGCATTATGATTTTCTGTGCAAGAATTATATTCTTAGCGGACTGGAGAACGATCCGTATAACATCTACAGTGGCGTGGAGACGTCAAAAGAACTGTGGATTGCGCTTGAAAGGAAGTACAAAACTAAAGATGTCAGGTTGAAGAAATTTGTTGCAGCTAAATTTTTGGACTACAAAATGGTAGATAGCAAGTTTGTTATTACCTAAGTCCAGGAATTGCAAGTGATTATTCACGATCTCCTTGCTGAAGGTATAAGTAGAATTAATACTAATGTTGGTAGTATTAATTTTATTATTTTTACTAACAGAACTTTCATTGAAGGTCTTGTCATCAACGAAGCATTCCAAGTAGCAGCGATGATTGAGAAGTTGCCTCCTTTGTGGAAGGACTTCAAAGACTACTTGAAACACAAACGCAAGGAGATGTCGCTTGAAGATCTCATTGTTCAGTTGAGAATCGAAGAGGACAACAAAACTACTAAAAAGAGAGGCTGTGGAAACTCAACAATAATGAGAGCAAACATTAGTGAGGATACTCCTCAAAATAAGAGAAATAGGAAGCAGGATTCTGGACCGAAAAGCAACCCAAGCAAGAAGCGGTTCAACAGAAATTGCTACAACTGTGGAAAGCTGGACACAAATCTACAGATTGTCGTGCTCCGAAGAAAGACAAGAAGAAGGTTCAAGCAAACATGGTTGAAAAGCACGAAGATGTTGATGACTTATGTTCTATGCTTTCCAAATGCAACCTGGTGGGCAATCCTAGGTAGTGGTGGATTGATTCTGGAACCACTCGCCATATTTGTGTTGTTAGAGAAGCTTTTGTTACATATGCTCCTATTGGACCTGAAGAAACGCTTTCTATGGGAAATGTTGCAGTGGCTAAGATTGAAGGATGTGTGAAGATATTTCTGAATATGACTTCTGGCAAGGTGGTGACTTTGAACAACGTCCTTCATGTTCCCGAGATTAGGAAGAACTTAGCCTCTGCTGGACTTCTTGTTAAGGATGGTTTTAAGTGTTTTTGTATCCGATAAGGTTGTAATAAGTAAGAACGAAATGTTTGTAGGAAAAGGTTACCTCACTGAGGGCCTTTTCAAGCTGATTGTAATGGTTGTTGAGAATAATAATAAAATTTCAGCTTCATCTTACTTACTTCAGTCAAATGAATTATGGCATATACGTTTGGCTCATTTCAATTATAAAACCTTGCTGAAAATGATTAATTTGGAAGTATTGCCTAAGTTTGAATGCGACAAATCAAAATGTCAAATATGTGTGAAATCTAAGAGCCCGTTTGGACATAAGAAATTTTCACTTTTTTCCAAAATTTTTTTTTGAAAACAATGTTTGTTTATCAAATTCAACCCTTTTTTCCAATTTCACTTGAAAATGCATTGTCAAATTTGAAAAACTGGTTCTTACCAGTTTTTCAATTAAAAATGCATTTTTCACTAGTTTTTTATTTTACAAAATTTACCCAATACTTTTATAATTTATACAATGACCCCCGGCAAATATTTTAACCTACAACTACTGCAGAATAACTTGTGAGTGTGTGGGAAGCCAAGCCAATTAATCCATCTTTTGTTTTTATTTAATCTTTAATAGGCAGGTTTTATTGAATTCTTGATGTACCCCAATATTAAAGAATAACTTGTTCATATTTATGTTGTTTTTGGCTTAAATTCCTTCTCTATGTATTAGTTGAATTAGAAAATGTGATATTGATTTTGCATCTTCTATGTATTGCAGTAAAGTAGAATATGATAACATTTGGGGTGGTTTTGATATATTTTATAAGTTGTGGGCTATAAATCATGTTTCATGATTTTGAAAAAAGGGTATCCAAATATGTTGCAAGTATTATAACCAAACACAAACTTCATCTTCAATTGAAATTCCAAATTCCAAAAAAAAATGGAATGCATGGCCAAACGCCTACTAAGTATGTTAAACATTCTTATAAGCCAGTTGAAAGGAATTCAAATCCTTTAGACTTAATTCACACAAATATTTGCGACATGAAGTCAATACCATCTCGCGGTAGAAAGAAGTATTTCATAACTTTTATTGATGATAGTACTCGATATTGCTATGTTTACTTGCTTAATAATAAAGATGAAGCAATAGACGCATTCAAGCAATACAAAAATGAAGTTGAAATGCAACTTAACAAGAAAATCAAAATGATAAGAAATGATAGGGTGGTGAATATGAATATCCTTTTGAAGAAACATGTTTAGAATATAAAATTATTCATCAAACAACGGCCCTTTACATACCCCAATCCAATGGGATTGCGGAAGGAAAGAATCATTCATTAAAGGAGATGATGAACGTATTGTTGATAAATTCTAGTTTGCCACAGAACTTGTGGAGGGAAGTCGTTCTTACGGCTAACCGAATACTACATCGAGTACCCCATAGCAAAACATAATCCATTCCATATGAAAAATGGAAAGGAAGGAAGACCAACTTGAATTATTTTAAAGTGTGGGGGTGTTTGGCAAAAGTGCAAGTTCCTAAACCCAAAAGGGTAAAAATAGGACTGAAAACCGTTGATTGTGTTTTCATAGGATATGCAACCAATAGTAAAGCATATTGATTTCTAGTTCATAAATCAGAAAATCCCGACATCTATAATAATACGGTTATAGAATCAGATAATGCTAAGTTCTTTGAAAATATATATCCGTATATAAAGGAATGTGAGTCGATTGGTGAAGGATCTAAACGACCTCGGGAAGAAACAAAAGAAAGTACACTTAATCAGGAGGATCCAAGACGTAGTAAACGTCAAAGAACGTCTANATACATTTAATCAAGAGGATCCAAGACGTAGTAAACGTAAAAGAACGTCTACTTCATTTGGACCAGATTTTATGACTTTCTTATTAGAGAATGAGCCTCGAACATTTAAAGAAGTTATGTCTTCTTCGGAATCGTTGTTTTGGAAAGAGGCAGTCAATAGTGAAATAGAATCCATATTGAACAACCATACATGGGAATTGATTGATTTTCCTCCTGAAAATAAACTGTTGGTTTCTAAATGGATCTTTGAAAGGAAAATAAAAGATGATGGCACTATTGACACATACTCTTCAGTTACAAGAATTATGTCCATACGAACTTTAGTAGCGTTAGATGCAGTTTATGGTCTTGAAATTCATCAAATGGATGTTAAGACGGCCTTCTTAAAAGGAGAGTTGGAGGAAGAAATCTACATGGAACAACCTGAAGAGTTGTGGTTCCAGTAAAGAAAAGAAGGTATGTAGACTTGTTAAGTCCCTTTACGGACTAAAACAAGCACCCAAATAATGGCATGTGAAATTTGACCAAACAATGTTGTCAAATGATTTTAAGATAATTGAATGTGATAAATGTGTGTACATAAAAAATGTTCCAAATGACATAGTCATTGCTTGCTTATATGTGGATGATATGCTGATAATGAGTAATGACATTGCCAACATAAATGCGACTAAGCGTATACTAACTGGCAAGTTTGATATAAAGAACTTGGGAGTTGCTGATTTAATTCTGGGAATTAAGATCCATAAGACTCTTCAAGGTCTGGCATTGTCACAATCTCGTTATATTAAGACAGTACTTGAAAAATTCAAGCACTTAGGGTTTAAAGTTGCAAAGACTCAAATTGACATGAATCTTGCATTAGCAAAGAACAAAGGCCAAAGCATATCACAATTGGATTATGCTCGTGTGTTGGGATGCTTAATGTACATCATGAATTGTACACGACCAAATATAACTTGTGTTATAAGTAAATTGAGTCGATACACAAGCAATCCAGGTCAATCTCATTGGATGGAAATGAAACGAGTTTTGAGATATTTAGAACATACCCAGGAATTTACTTTGCACTACAGTAAATATCCTGCGGTGATTAAGGGATACTGTGATGCAAATTGGATCACCGGTTCAACCGATTCTAAGTCCACAAATGGAGATGTATTCATTATTGGTGGAGGAGTGGTGTCTTGGATGTCGTCCAAACAAACTTGTATTTCCCGCTCTACAATGGAGGCTGAGTTCATAGCCTTAGATAAAGTCGGTGAAGAAGTTGAATGGCTCCTGAATTTCTTGGAAGACATTCCATTTTGGCCCAAACCATTGGCACCAATATGCATACATTGCGATAGTCAAGCGGCAATTGGAAGGGCTGGAAGCGTTATGTATAACGGTAAATCTCATCATATACGACGAAGACATAAAATTGTTAGGAAATTACTCTCTATAGGAATTATCATGATTGACTATGTAAAGTCAAGCGATAATGTGTCGGATCCACTTACAAAAGGCCTAACTAGATAGGTAGTTGAGAAATCATCAAGGAGAATGGGACTATGACCGAGAACAAATCATTGTGGCGGTAACTCTACCTAGAAGACTGAAGATCCCAAGATCTAGGTTCAAGGAGATCAAACAAAGTCATTAATGACGTTTCAACATTGTCAACTAAAATTTTGGTCCATTCTCGTGATGAGACAATGTCCAGTACCAAGGATAAAGCATTAAGACTTCTTAATGATTTCTAAATTTGATATGGGGTATATCAAATAGTGTATCTACGGGATGACATGTTTAGGAATCACCTATGTAAGTGTGAAGTGTTAGCCACTTCAAGGAAAATTTTGAAAGACCAGTTCTTTACGCACTTATGAAACCAGGCGGTGTTCATAGCTGAAACGAACACAAAAATGAGAACCAAGGGTTGGTTGTGTGACTTATGGTTGTCTAGGTATACACCAAAGTTCGACGGTTCAAAGATATCAAATCTACCAATTGACCGAGTATATCCGACATAAATTCACTACCAAAAGTTCAAAGGGATCCTACTTATCCAGATGCAATTAATCCTTGCTTGCGAATCACACAGTTTTTTATGCATATTTATGTGATATAGTCATTCCCCATTCATGTGGGGGATTGTTGGGTTTTTAAGCATTAATATAGCTTAAAAGAGGTGAATGGAAATAGAGGAAAAATTGCAATATTTGAGTAATATTTGAGTTTCCCTCCCTGACAAAGGGACATTGTCTCATATTAGAAGAGGAAGAGGTTTTTGATGGGTATATAAGCAATTGCTCTTCTTCTAGATCTTAAAGAGTTGAGAAGAAGGCAAGCCTCGCGTCGTCGCTCGTTCGGCTCGCCTTCGACTTTGACTTCGGATTCGGATTCCGTCAAATGATCGATTGACCGATTAATTTTTTGGATCAAATTTATTTGTTAATAGTAAATATTAACAAAAATGTTATTAAATATCCATTAATAACATAATATTAATCCAATTAAATCCAATGGAATATTAAACGTTTTCCCGTTATCCATTTTTCGTTTTTTGATTTTGTAACTGAAAATTAACCTCCCTCTTGAATTCCCGGTTTGTTGTTACGTAAATAGCCATTCATGTTACGACATTTATGCTATGGCTGTTTTGTATAAACAGCCATTCTGAAGAGTTGCACCTCTTCAGTTTTCAGCCCAACATTGGCTATAAATACCAGTCCATTCTCTCAGATTTTCCATACGATTTTCTGAGTTCTCCTCTGAATACTTTTAACTTCAAAGAAAGCAACAATAAGTATGATTTGCTACTGAACTTTGTGTTCGCTGAAGCGTTGGGGTTTGAAGTACCACTACACTAGTGTGTAATTCGTTCTATCTTGGGAGAAAATAATCCACAAACTTGGGTACTAGGAGAGAATTAAATTCCTTAAGGAAACACTGTGAATGGACTCGGATTAACTTTTTGTTTCGTTTATATTTTCTGTTTATATGTTATTTTATCTTTTCCAGAATTAGTTTACAAATACAGTTTACTAGCAAATCCCACAAGTAGGGTCTGGGGAGGTTAGTGTGTACGCAGCCCTTAACCCTACCTTGTGAAGGTAGAGAGGTTGTTTCCGATAAACCCTCGATTCAAGGGAAGCATAGTACATCCTAAGTTGCT
This sequence comes from Nicotiana paniculata, assembly GCA_005239505.1. NCBI lineage: Eukaryota > Viridiplantae > Streptophyta > Magnoliopsida > Solanales > Solanaceae > Nicotiana > Nicotiana paniculata. The sequence goes on from ML319887.1 coordinate 13,314, forward strand.
CCAACACAACAGTTTAGATGCCGCACCTATGTCGACACGACACTAGATGTGGATATGAGATCCGTACTGGATCTGGTCAAATAATTTTGGGTACTCACGTCACTTGTTGAAAAGAAAATAATAGTGTACAAACCATGGAAAGGAAACAGTAATGCGACATATTACCAACAGCAACAGGATAACAAGAAAACTGAAGCAAAAGAAACAACTGGTAATAATACAGGTCTATGCATATGAAAATATGAGAATACTATTAATCCTACATGTAAGAGAAGAATGCGCTCGCGATTACTTACTAACTTTCTACCTTAATTCTCGATCTCCGCACCTTCCTAAGACTTATATATTACTTAGGACCACCATTCAAGTCTATGTACTTAATTCACAGCAACAAAAAGAAAAGGTAAATAACAGAAGGATCAGATATTAGATTCATAGAATATTTATGAGTAGTTCCATTCTAAGGGAACCAAATTAGTTCTTTTAAGAATCATGTCTCAATTATTACACAGATAAGAACCTGATGCTTTACTTTTCTAAGTGAGCCTATAATTTCACCTTTTCTCTTTTCTTTCTTTTTCTCCAAACTCATTTCCATTTACATGCTAATTAATCGCAACATTTTCAAGATAGCTATTCCATCACATAACTTCAATGCAACTAAGGATGTGTTCGGTGCAACGAAAGTCATTTTCTGGTGTTTAGTTGACGGGAAAGAAAAACATTTATTTATATGGGAAAGGACTTCCCTCATTTATGGACGGATGTCGTTAATTTTCGTTACAACTATCTAAACTTTAAACTTCATATTACTTATTTTAACTAACAATAAGACATTATTATTAATTCTTTACTATTCACCAATCAAAAATTGAAAAACATGTTTCAGGAAAATATACCTGACACGACTTTTGTCATATCAAACACACTATCAGTGAAAATCTCATTTTTAGAGTTCTTAAGTTCATGCAATTTAAGAGAACAGAATGAGCCAAGAACTTCTAAATCACATTATAAGGCAGCTAAAAGTGAAGAGCAGTCGTGATTAAAGCTTGGTTTTAAGCTATGTTCTTCACACTCTCCAGTAATGTTGTCGCACTCGCATTGGATCCTCCACACTAATGTTGAGATCCAACACACATTTTGAAGTGGCTGAGCAAGGAATATGGAATAAACTCTTGCTGCACTTGAATTTGCAAAACACTATTTGATGTTTGAGGGGGGAGGGGGGGAGGGGATTGAGGTGAATGGCAAATGGAGCAGAGACATCTTACACATTCCCCATCCACCATAATAATGCTTTCAAGATTCCTCATTGTATCAATATTTTGTTAGTACAATAACAAGAACATATCCAATTTAATCCCATAAATGGTTTAAAACCGATAGTGCGTACGCTAATCTTATCGTCTGATAAAGTAAAGAGGTTGTTTCAAGATATCCATATTTTGCTAGTAGAAACTAGAAATAGGGATAATAAGCTAGGCTTCAAAGTTTAGTAGGTTGGTAAACAAATATCAATGTTTGTGTACTTACTAATCTCATATTTATGATGATAGCTTAAATGTGCATGATGAAATTTCTCATCTTGATCAACTTGTCAAGTACCATGTGTGTTAAAATCTGCATTAAAAACGGTAATTCGGTACACAAAGTATTTCGCGTTCACATAGGATCCAGGGAAGGACCGCACCCCAAGGGGTGTGTGATGTAGACAACCTACACTAATGCAAGCATTAATGGCTACTTTCACGGCTCGAACCCGTGACCTATAAGTATCAAGGAGACAACTTTATCATTACTCCAAAGCTCCCCTCCTGTGTTAAAATGTATATATTCATGGAAATACATGGATATTTGTGAGGTTCTGGACGGTAATTGTTCTAATTATGTATGTGTGTATATATATATATATATAGATTAGATTGGAGAGGGGCTCCTGGCCCATTCTACCAGCAAGGTTATCTCTTATGTGAAGGCTCGGCGTATGGTCGAGAAGGGGTGTCTAGCTTATTTGGCTTATGTCCGTGATTCTAGTGCGGAGGTTCCTTCCATGGATTCAGTACCAGTTGTTCGTGAGTTTCCAGAGGTGTTTCCTGTAGATCTGTCGGGGATGCCACTCAACAAAGATATTGACTTCTGTATTGATTTGGCTCCGGGCACTCAGCCCATCTCTATTCTGCTATACTGTATGGCCCCGCCAGAGTTAAAAGAATTGAAGGAGCAGTTGCAAGATTTGCTTGATAAGGGCTTCATTAGGCCTAGTGTCTCGCCCTGGGGTGCGCGTGTGTTATATGTGAAAAGGAAGGATGGATCGCTGATGACATGCATAGATTATCGGCAGTTGAACAAAGTCACCATCAAGAACAAGTATCCATTGCCAAGGATTGATGACTTATTTGATCAGTTTCACGGTCTTGAAGGTGAAAATTCCGGATCGTTATATATATATATATATATATATATATATATATATANGTGGTAAAGTTAAAAGTGCTTATAAGTCAAGTGCTTATAAGTCAAAAATAAGTCAAAAGTCATAAGATGGTCACTCTAGCTTATGAATTTTTAGCTTATAAGTACTTTAAGTTTGACCAAGATTTTTACTATTTTATCCTTAAAATATTCCTTTTTAGAATAAAACTCTTACATCGATACTCACTGCCTCAAGTATTTTTCAACCTAACCCCCTCCCCCCCTCTCCCCTTTCAAGTCTGCAATTATCATTAACTATTTAAGATAAGCAAATTCTCTATTCCTTTGCATATTTATATCTACATGATTGTGTATTAATCTTTGAACTGTATGTAATGCGTGAGGACATATAAAATTTTTGGTGTATTGCTTTCTAAGTATTGTGGTGATGAACACATATTTATTTCTCTTCAATATTTTGTCCTATTTAGGTTTATTTTTTACTGAAAAACTTTCGTCAATTTATTAATTATTATAACTTATGATTATATGCTTATCATAAAATAAAAATTATTTTATCTAAGCAAAATTGTATTTATAATAAAATGACAAATAGAATATTTTGTACTTGAATCTACCTGAAATCTAAAATTTTGAAGAAATTACACCTTTATAAGTGTAAACAATTCTAAGGTTATTTAACTCATTTTAACAGAAAAAGAGTTTATCAACATTTTTTTATCAAATACTGCAATAACTTATGATGAACTTCAGCACTTATACCCAAATACGTAACTGTTTATTTATTAAATCAGTTTCAGCACTTAAAAGTGTTTATTAGCTACTTCAAATCAGCTAATTCAAACAGGCTCTGTGTCATGAATACTCATATAGGAAATAACAAAAGAAAATGAACATACCTAGTAAATCTGCAGCTTTTCGGATCTATTGTTTCTTTAATGGTGAGGGTTATACATTTTCATTTATAAAAGTGAGGATTGATCAGAAATGAAACCAAAAGTTCTTCAGCTAACGTTATTGTTAACAGCTCACTATAGTAATTACTTACCATTTAATAGGGTTTCAATGTAACAACCAACTTAATTTTCTGTTGGCCAAATGATTAGTGACCATATTAGCTGAAACAGAGCTGACATACCACAGGGCCGAGAATAATTAGCAGAAGATGAACAACTCTTCACATGTGTTAGAGTATTCTAGAAATGATTGATTGTGGTAAATAATTAATCATTTGATGGATTTTATTTGGCTAAAGGCTAATTTGGTCATTGAATAATTTAGTATAATAATTTCACCTAAAAGTCTTCACTATACTATGTATTACAATGTACATTAAATCCCAATAAAACTTATGAAGTTTAAAAGAATCAAATACATTGTATATTGTAGTTTCATCTGTGCGAAGGAGTAAGAGAAGCTCAACGGCTTTATTATAGTTATGAGCATTTTTACATTTTTGTACACCATATGTATGGAGAATATATATAGTTAGTATAAGGGTAAAATAGTCTTTCAATTTTTAATGGACATTTTTGGTAATTCAATTTTAACTTTAGGGCTTCACACTTATAATATATATATATACTATACTACATTTAACTCTAAATCTTAGATCAATATCGGGTAGAAACGCCAACTTGATTTCCACCCGTAGGTGGTCGACGCAACCCTAACCACAGGTGGGATCATACATCTGATGAATCCATTATGTTTTATACGAAGCGTAAATATACATGTGAAAAGTCACTAAAATATTAATAAATAGTAAATATTTAACCAATAATTTTGATAATGCTATGCGTTCAGAAATAAAAAACTTAAAGATAGAATTCATCACGTTTAAATCATAAATCCACCTCTAGGCCGTTGTATACTGCAATATATCCATATTGGAATAATCCTTTATTTTAGAAAGGTCACATTCCATGCAAAATTAATTAATTATATGCCTTGTTTATGGAAGACAAGTGTTATGTGAAGTAGTTCCAATTCTATGGCATATCTCCTGGGGTCCAGACAGTCAGAACCAATTCTTATTAATCATGTCTTTTTTTTTTCTTTTTTTTCTTTTTTGTATAAAATTAGTGGCCCTTTTCCTTCGAATATCTCTGTCATTTGTCAATAAAAAGTCATTTCTTTCTATTTAAAAATCAACTATTTTAGTTTCTGTTTTAGGATTCTATTCCTAAATTTTCTCTACATTTTTTTTCCAATCAGGAAAGAGTTCAAATTATTGAAGAATATTGTATTTGTCAAACTAATTGAAATAGACTTCTCAGAAAGATATAAGTCAAATCCATGTGTTGCTAATTACTCTCACTATCAGCATACCAAAAAAGGAACCAAAAAGGTAAGAGCAAAAATATAGTAAGAATATTAAAAAAATAATTGAAGAGAATTTATTTGATTGGTTTTATTATTCTTATCTATATATTGTAGAATAGAATGAATAAAAGGAATTAATTAAGTAGCAATTCTTGACCGGAGGAGACACCAAAGGCCTCTGCCCTTCCATTTCTTGGATAGATAGAGATAGAAGGGGCAGAACTTTTTTATTTTTTCATATTATTGAAGTATTGTTGAACAATAATTTTATTGTGTAGTTAAAGATTAATAATAAAATCTATTTGGAATAAGCCTCAACTACATGCATCACAACACTTTTAGATTCGACTAATTCGAAGGTAAGAGAATCGGCAGACGGTAAAAACTTACTTGTATCAAGTGTTTACATCAAACCAATGAATACGAGATATATATCATGTATTTACACTCTTTAATTAATAACCATGGTTAAATAATATATATTTACACTTTATTTTATTAATTTTCAGATTAATTATTTATTTAGGTGTAAAAACACGGTGTCATAATGTGATGACCCAAAAGGTTATCCCGTGTAATTTTAGCTAAATTTGTGTTCCGAGGCGTGAAAACCTCCTTATATCTCACCTCGATTTGCATGCACAACCCGGACGCGTAGCAGGGAAGCTGTTATGTGAAAAATTAATAACAATGATATTTTTGTGTTGAAGTTTGAATAAAGTTGACTTTAGTCAACATTTTTGGTAAACGGACCTGGACCCGTGATTTGACGGTCCCGGAGGGTCCGTAGGAAAATATGAGACTTGGGCGTATGCCCGAAATCGAATTTCGAGGTGCCAAGTCCGAGAAATGAATTTTTGAAGAATCTGAAAAATATAAAGGTTTTTGAAAATGAGATTTGATGTGAAACCTGTGTTATCGGGCCCGTATTATGGTTCCGGAGCCCGGAACAGGTTCAATATGATTATTATGTGTTATCGGTGGAATTTGGTAAGAAACGGACTCAGTTTAAGGTGATTCGGACAAAAATGGAAAAATTAGATGTTTTGAGGTTTAAAGGAATTTCATTGATTTTGAGGTTTAATTCGATGTTTATGATGTTATTTTGGTATTT
>MDKI01121284.1:0-53464 GCA_005239505.1 Nicotiana paniculata
TTACTGATCATGATATGTTGGAGAAAACTTTCACCACTTTTTATGCCTCGAATATGCTCATGCTGCAGCAATATCGAGAAATGGGATTCAAAAAGTATTCTGAACTTATCTCACATCTTTTTGTAGCCGAGCAACATAATGAGCTATTAATGAAAAACCATGAAAGCCGACCAACTAGTTCTTGTCCATTCCCTGAAGTGAATGAGACGAACTTCCACCAAGCTAAGCATGGAAGAGGTCGTGGCCCTAGTCGTGGTCGGGGAAAAAAATCTAATCATGGTAAAAATAATGCACCAAAGAACCCTCCTAACCACCAGCAGTAGAAAAGGAAGAAACAAAAGCATGAAGCGGTGCAAGAAACAAATGCAGAAAATACATGCTATAAATGTGGGGAAAAGGGCACTGGTCACGTGCATGTCGTACGCCAAAGCACCTGGTTGAGCTTTATCAAGCCTCCCTAAAGAAGATATAGAAAAATGCTTAAGCAAATTTTATTTCTGAAGATAATGTTGCCTTCATGCATTTGGATGTAGCTGATTACTTTGCACTCCCAGAAGAAGAAACAAGTCATGTGATCGCTGATGCATCTGTAGAAATTTAAATTTCTGTTGTTTGTATTAGTTAGTATGGTTATGCAAAAGTTATACTTTGGTAATGATATTTACTATAATGTTTATTTTGTTTATATCATTTTGAAGAATATGGATAATCCTTAAATTATGTTTGGATCAAAGACCAATCATGAAGATATTTGTGTAATTGATAGTGGAACAACTCATGCCATATTCAAGAATCAGAAATACTTTTCTTATTTGCATATGGAAAAAGCAAATGTTTCACCAATTTCTGGCAATATAAGTTTGATTGAAGGCTCCGGAAGAGCCATTATATTTCTCTCTAACGGAACAAGACTTATTATAGACAATGCATTGTTCTCCTCCAAATCCCGAAGAAATTTGTTGAGTTTTATAGATATCCGCCGAAATGAGTATCATGTTGAGACAATAGATGAAATGAACGTGGAATATCTGTGTATTACAAAGAATATTTCTGTCCAGAAATGCATTGTAGAAAAGTTACCAACTTTATCTTCTGGCTTATACTATTCAAAGATCAGTGCACTTGAAGCACACTCTATTGTAAACTAGAAGTTTATTGATTCAAATACTTTTGAGCTTTGGCATGGCCGTTTGGGCCATCCTGGATCAATGATGATGAGACGAATTATTGAAAATTCAAGTGGGCATCCACTAAAGAACCTGAAGATTCTTACAAATGATGAATTTTCTTGTGATGCTTGTTATCAAGGCAAAATGATAATTAGACCATCACCAATGAAGGTTGGCATGGAATCCCCTGCTTTTTTAGAGCGTATACATAGGGATATATGTGGACCTATTCACCCACCAAGTGGGTTATTTAGATATTTTATGGTCCTAATAGATGCATCTTCAAGATGGTCTCATGTGCGCCTACTATCATCTCGCAACCTGGCGTTTACAAAGTTATTAGCCCAAATAATTCGATTAAGGGCACAATTCTCAGATTATCCTATAGAGGTTATTCTCCTTGATAATGCTGGAGAATTCTCATCTCAAGCTTTTGATGATTATTGTCTATCAATTGGGATAAAAGTTGAACATCCTGTAGCTTATGTTCATACTCAAAATGGCGTTGTAGAGTCATTTATTAAACGTCTGCAATTGATAGCAAGACCACTACTTATGAAAATAAAATTGCCCACTACTGTTTGGGACCATGCTATTTTGCATGCAACATCACTTATTCGTCTCAGACAAACACATTATAATAAATATTCTCCGTCACAATTAGTTTTTGGTCATAAACCACATATTGCCCATTTACGAATTTTTAGATGCGTATATGTGCCAGTAGCACCACCACAACGTAGTAAGATGGGCCCACAGAGAAGGTTAGGAATATATATTGGGTTTGAATCACCCTCTATTATTCGCTATCTTGAACCATTGACGGGAGATTTATTTACTGCTCGATTTGCAGATTGTCGATTTGATGAAATAAATTTCCCATAATTAGGGGGAGAGAAAAAGGAAATCAAAAGCTAAATTATGTGGAAAGTTTTATCGTTATCTCATTTTGATCCACGTACCCCTATATGTAATCAGGAGGTCCAGAAGATCATCCATTTACAGAATATAGCAAATCAAATGCCAGACACATTTACTGATTTGAAAAAGATTACTAAATCACATGTCCCTGCAGAGAATGTGCCTATTCGAATTAATGTCCCAGCAAGACCATCTACTAGCATGATAGCTAGTAAACCCAAAACACGCCTGAAGCGTGGTAGGCATCTGGGTTCTAAGAATCGAAATCCTAGAAAAAGGAAATCGACAAATGATCAAAATAATACTATGAAGGGATCTCCTGAAGAGACCCAAGATCTGATTAGTTCTGAGATTCCTGAAGAAATCAATGAACCCGAGACTCAGGTGAGTGAGGAACTTTTAATAAGTTCTACTGGTGATGGGATTAGTTTAAATCGATCTGAAATAGTGGTGGATAATATTTTTGCATATACTGTTGCACTAAACATTATGCAAGATAGTGAGGATCTTGAACCCCGATCTGTCGAAGAATGTCGACAAAGATCTGATTGGCTAAAATGGCAAGAGGCAATTCAATCGGAATTGAAGTCACTTGCTAAAAGAGAGGTCTTTGGACCAGTAGTCCAAACACCTGCTAGTATAAAGCCAGTTGGTCATAAACGGGTTTTTGTGCGAAAAAGGAATGATAAAGATGAAGTTGAAAGATACAAGGCTCGCCATGTCGCACAAGGATTCTCACAACGACCTAGAGTCGATTATGAAGAAACATATTCACCCGTTATGGATGCCATAACATTTCGATATCTCATCAGTTTAGCCTTACATGAAAGGCTTGAAATACATCTAATGGATGTGGTTACAGCTTATCTGTACGGGTCACTTGATAATGAAATTTACATGAAAATCCCTGAAGGATTTAAAATGCCCGAAGCAAATTTAAAATCTCGGGAAATGTATTCAATCAGATTACAAAGATCTTTGTACGGTTTAAAGCAATATGGGCGTATGTGGTATAATCGCCTTAGTGAATATTTGCTGAAAGAAGATTATATAAATGATGTTATTTATCCATGTATTTTTATAAAGAAAATGACATCAGAATTTGTTATACTTGCTATTTATGTTGATGACATAAATCTTGTTGGAACTCCAGAAGAGCTCCAAAAGGCAATTGAATATCTTAAGAAAGAATTTGAGATGAAAGATCTTGGAAAGACAAAACTTTGTCTTGGTCTGCAAATTGAACATTTAGCAGACATGATCTTTATCCATCAATATGCCTATATATAAAGGGTCTTAAAACGCTTTTACATGGATAAAGCGCACCCATTGGGTATACCAATGGTTGTTCGATCACTTGAAGTGAATAAGGATTTGTTCCGACCTCCAGAAGAGAACGAGGAACTCCTTGGTCCCGAAGTACCATATCTCAGTGTTGGTGCACTAATGTATCTTGCTAATGCTACAAGGCTTGACATAGCATTTTCTGTTAATTTACTAGCAGGATATAGTTCTTCTTCTACACGGAGACATTGGAACGGGATTAAGCATATATTGTGATATTTAAAAGGAACTCTTGATATGGGTTTATTTTATGTTAACAAAGATAGTGCAGATCTTGTTGGTTATGCATATGAAGGTTATTTATCTGATCCCCTTAAAGCTCGATCTCAAACCGGGTACGTATTTACTTGTGGAGGTACTGTCATATCATGGCGCTCTACAAAGCAATCTATTATTGCTACTTCTTCAAATCATCTGAGATAATAGCTATTCATGAAGCAAGTAGGGAATGCGTATGGTTAAGATCAATAATTTATTTTACTCGAGAAAAATGTGATTTGGAATGTCAGAATAGACCCACAATTTTATACGAAGACAATGCTGCATGCATAGCCCAATTGAAAGGAGGATTTATAAAAGGTGATAGAACGAAGCACATTTCACCAAAATTATTCTAAACACACAATCTTCAAAAAAATGGTGACATTGATGTGCAACAAATCCGTTCAAGTGACAATCTGGCAGATTTATTCACTAAATCTTTGCCAACTTCAACTTTTGAGAATATGGTATACAAGATTGGAATTCGGAGACTCAAATATTTGAAACAAGGTTTTCATCAGGGAAAGTAAAATATGTGATGCACTCTTTTTTCCTTACTAAGATTTTTTTCCCACAGGGTTTTCCTTATAAGATTTTTAATGAGGCACCTAGCAATGCGTATTACTAAATATGTGTACTCTTTTTCCTTCACTAGGACTTTTTTTCCCACGGGATTTTTCCTAGTAAGGTTTTAATGAGACACATTATCTTTTAATGAACATCCAAAGGGGAGTGTTATAAATATATATTATATAATGGATGTTCATTTAGTACACCGTTGGAAATAAGCTTCCTGAAGAAGCTTATCCATATGGGACACTGTCGTAAATATGTTTATCTATTTAGTACTCTATTGGAAATAAGCCTCCTGAAGAAGCTTATCATTTTGGTACTCCATTATGGATAAACATCTCCCCGGTAGAAGATTATCTACATCTGGTACAGTAGCATCTTACAAGCAACTTACACAGCAGCTTACAGTAGCAGCTTACAAACAGCTTACACAGCAGCTTGCAGTAGCAGCTTACACAACAGGTTCCTTTCTTCTATAAATAGAGGAGATTTCAGTTCATTATGTACATCAGTTTGAAAGTTGAATAATATATCACACTCTCTCTATACTTGTCTTTGATTTATTTACTTTAAAGACGTTATTTTATAACAACAACATATTTTTTTATTTTTCATCCATTGTAGTCTAATACAAAATTGCAACGCGTTAGGCTCGTTAAAAGGGAAAAACGCTAACTAGTAAAATTATTTGCATTCCTAAGATTCAAACTCGAAACTTCTAATTAAGAATAAAGTGATCTTACAAATTCCATCATAATCCTTGGTGATATTTATAACATTTGAATTCACGATCAGAGTAACTCATAAATTAATATAGATAAAATAATATTAATACTAACCCTTACACTAGGCAAATGCTTCCCGAATAGAAGTACGTTTGTAAGACCAAAAAAGTTAGGTAAAGAATTTAAGTATTCAATATATAAGCGTGATTTCGGTAGCGAAGCAATAACAACAAACCAAACCAGTATAATCTCATCAAATGAGGTCAGGAATGAAGCATTTTAGAAAATCATGTCCGACTTCTGGATGTGATATTTCAAAACCTCGCAAACATATTCGAAAAAAGAACTAAATTTGATGCATATAATTTATTATGAAATTACAAAAGCTTGAACGATTATCTTCTATTTATTACTCCATTTGTCAAGAAAAGACTTGACAAAAACTAACATAAAATGAACGGAAAGAAGTGATTCACAAAATGTAAATAAAAGTATTTACCGAAAAAACGGTACAGTTGAATTAGTGACGTGATTTATAGATACGTGGATTAAATTGATGCGTTAAAATAAAGTAACGAAGAACAAAGTGATTAAAATAAGAACAATTAAAGAAAAGACAAGTATAGGCTTTAGATTGCTCCCACCGGGATCAAGAATAAATGAAAATCCTCGATAACACTTATATAAAGCTTGAAAAGAGAATACTATTCTTTTCCTATTTTTCTTTCTTCCTTCCTTACAATAGAATGTAAGCCTCTATTTGTACAGGAATTATAGGGTGTATGATATATCAATAAATTACCAAAATAAATGGTATAATAAAAGGCAATAAGAAGGTAGCAAAAGAATATTAAAGTGTAATAAAGCCTAATAAAGGCTAATAAGACAGGGAATCTTGGGATCTTCTGTAATGTTTCTGCAACGGTTATATCTCAAATTAATGCTTCTTATCCAACCACAGGTTTGTGTTCGGTGTGAACATGGTTGAATCACTGCTAATTGACACGCGTTGCTTCCTAATTCACCCGTCTTCTAAGATCAAATTTTACCGTATACAGATAGTCTTCCCCTATTTCCTTTTACTTATTGAGATGTGATCGGAAAGTGGAAGTCTTTCACTATCGTCATTGTCTCATTAAAAACCTTACCGAAAAAATCCAATCGGGACAAAACCCGTGTGAAGGGAAAAAGAATGCAGAACTTATGGATTCAGATGACAACTCTGTCACTTATTACTCTTTCTTTGATGATCAGTTGGAGCAGAAGAAGTGTCGCTATCACAGAAAATTTGATCTCGGATTTTTGGTGTTCACCCGAAACCTTTAATCTTGAAAATCTTGACTTTTGGGTTTTTAGTTGTACCAGAAAACTTTTCTTTGAGTTTTAACTCTTCGATTTTTAGTTGTACCTCTTTGACTGTTGATTCTTGGGTTTTTAATTGCACCTAAAAACTTTTAATCATTGAATAATGACTCCTGAATTTTTATTTATACCCAAAAAATTTTCTTTGATTTCTTTAAACTTTGGGTTTTTAGTTGTACCCAATAACTTTTCTTTGAGTTTTTCACTCTTGGGTTTTAGTTGCACCCAAAAAAATTTATAGTCTCACAGCCTTAGAGACCTGGGATGACCATTTATTTTTCTGGTTTTGATAAAAGATGAAAGTTTAATGCATCCGGTTAATTTTGTGACCAGGAAATAAGATATCTCACCTTTAGCCATTTAATTGACGGCTTTGTAAGAGAGAGACCTTATGTTTACGATGCTTATAAATAGGATGTCTCCTGTTCATCCGGGCACAATTGTTCGAATTTGTAATCCTTTTACGCTTTTATGTATGAGCAAATATTAAGAATGATTTTGTTCATTCAAACATATATAAGAATGCTTTTAGAAAGTGCAAGTTTTGCTTCATTCCATTACTTAAACTTGTACAAGTATTTGTAACTTTGTATATACGACAGTTTATAGGAAATAAAAGAAAAAGACTTGCAAGAGAATTGCGATCGAGCTGACATCTATTGGGTCTAGATGATTTTTTGATTCTGATTCCTTCTATTTCTTTTTCTCAGGGATGATATGACAGTCCTCAGTTCTTTATCTAACAGCCCCCAATCCTTTTCTTTATTCCACAGCCAGTTTGGGCTATCTCCACTATCCTATAACAACTGTTTCGGAGCCGTCTTCGGATGCTTTCGGTCTTTATTATTACAGTTTTCGCTGCTCAGTAACAGTCCTTAGTGTTCGTAGACATCATTGTCCTTCATCAAAGTTATTTTCTGGCGACTAACTACGGGAATGTTCCTGCCTTCTGTCGGTCCACTATCCTAAATGATTTGGTTCAAAGCGGTGTCTAGTAGGTCTCTGATCAAAGTTCTGTTGACCTTGATTCCGGGTTGTAGAAGATGTCGATGTAATTACCTAATCATCTTCTACGCAAATCTTTGACTCGTGCCTATTATGAACATCTACCCAAGTTGTTTTTTGAAACTCTAAAAAACTTTCTTTTAACTTCCTTAGGCATCAGAGCTTAAGGGATTGAGACCCTTGGTAAACGCTTTCGCCGCCCCTTGATAAGTGGGAATTTTGACTACTTATTAGCGCGTTTTAGCTTTTATTTTAGTCCAAAAATATTTAATTGTATTCCCGAAAATTGACAAAATATGCTTAATTGAAGGAGTATTGAAAAATGAGCCACCACGATGAAATCCAACTCAAGAAGGAGTGATCTGAACAAGGACAAAAATCAGGCACAGAAGCTTAAGTGCGGACCGCAGATTTTTATCTGCAGTCGCAGAATGTGAAGGAAAATCAACAGAGTCCCAATGCAAAGTGCGGACTGCACAATTATTATGCGGCAGCAGAAGCTACGCAAGAGCCAAAGTTCAAAGAGTCTCATTTCAAGCTCAAAAAGAAATGTCGATCGCACTCAGTAAATGTGCGGTCCGTAGAAGAGCCATGTGCGACCGCACCAAGAATAGTGCGGGTCGCAGACCATGAGAGATGCGGCCACAATCCAAAATTGTGCGTTCGAAGAGTCAACTCCTGTCAAGACTGAAGAAAAGTGCGGATCGCACATAGAATTGTGCAGCCGCAGAACCTCCGAAAGGGCTTTTTTGTCCGAAAATTCCAACTTTGTATAAATAGACTGCTTTCACTAAGTTAGGTAAAGTTTTGAATATTGAAAGTTCTGTAGCCGTTTTTCCTTATCTCTTTAGGAAACTTTAGCTTACTTTGGTGATTTAACATTGGATTTTAATCTTTTAATCTTGCAATATGAGGTTTATCATCTTTTCTTCTCTATTTTCTTCTTTACCCATTATGAGTAGCTAGATTTTTACCTAGGATTGTGACCCAACCCTAGTGTGTAAACCCAATGGGTGTTTGATTTAGGGCTTGTTTATGATTGGGTGTTTATTATTTAGCCTTGTCTTGCTTTTAATTATAGAAATAATGGTTGCAAACATTATTTCATGCCGATTTGACTTGGTCTCTACTTGAGAAAGAGAGACTTAGTCTAGGAAAACTTGGCTAACAAGAATTTGGGATAAAATCAAGAGATTGATAGTCCCAATTAAAGGGTTAAACCTAGAGATAGTAAAACCCAACTTGAGCATTTTTTTAGTTGTTTTGTACAATACCCATTTGGACTTGAGAAAACCAAATTGGGCAAAATCACTCTCTTACCGTGAGTTATTTAGTGGGTATTTGAGTGTTGATAGCTATAATACACCCCAACGAACAAAATAAGCTTTAAAGTTTATAACCCATTAGGCAAATACCTAGGTGAAGGTCATAGCCCTTGGCCTTTTATATATTTGAAAAACATCCAAAAACAATATTCTCTAGTTTTATATCTTAGAATTGTAATCCTTAGTGTAACTTTAGAAGTACAAACAAAACAATATTTGTGGAAACACAATTTAGATACTTCATGTGCTTTATCCAAATATATACTACTAATTCCCCTCTAAGCTCCCTGTGAATTCGATCCCGACTCCTTGTTGGATATTATTATTACAGTCGAACGTTTCATAACCTCGAATAGAGGTGTGACTTGGACGAGATCAATTTTTGGCGCTGTTTGCGGGAGCTAAAAACAGATTTAGCTATATATTTGGTTTTGTGTGTGAATTGTCTTCTTTTCCTTCCGTGTTACTAATCTTTTTGGTGAAACAATTATAAGTGAAACAATGACTCTCAACAATAATGATCCTCTCGGAAACATGCCATTGGGAGATGTGGACGTGGAAGATGACAAAGTTGAGGAGGTTCCTCTTGAATCTCAAGAAAATAGACGAGGCCGACCGCCTCAAGACAACGTTCCCGTTCCACCCCCACCTCCACCAAGTGCCATAGTCCCGCCCCGCATTAAGGCGGGCAACTTTCAAATCGCAAGTGATGTTCTCACATCGCTAGAGCAGCGGGGATTCTTCACCGGGGCTCCGAATCAAAATGCGTACAACACTTGAAGGGGTTTGTGGACACTTGTTGAGGGAGTAAACAGACAAACGTCTCCAAGGATACTTTAAGGTTGAGGCTATTTCCTTTCTCTCTATGGGGGAAAGCCTTGAATTTGTTAGAAAGGTTGCCAAACCATTTCATCCGTACATGGGATGAATTGGCGGAGAAATTTATTTCCAAGTTCTTTTCTCCCGAGTATATGGCTACTCTTAGAGACAAGATCCTAGCATTCAAACAAGAACCCAATGAGCCTTTGCATGAGATATGGGAGAGGTACCAAACTATGGTGAAAGAGTGCCCAAACAATGACATGACGGAGGCTATGATTCAACAAACATTCAATAGGGGGATTAATACTACCAATCAATGCGTGGTCAACCAACTTGACGGTGGAAATTTCATGACAACACCATATACGGAAGCTTGTGAGATCTTAGATGAAATGGCGGATACTTCATCAGCATGGCAAAGTAGAGCAAATGTTCCTCAAGGTGATCCAAACGTGATTCACCTACATAAAGAGTTTCATGATCATGGGCAAGCAATTGATGAGTTGACAACCACAATGAATCAATTAGCCAAGGCTAAACTTCAACAAGTGCAAGATCCTAAGCAAGTCAACGCAATGGAGGGAGTTAATATGATGGTAAACAAGAGAAGGAAAAAGGGTCCTCAAGTGCAAAACCGTGCGGAACATTATGTGCATGAAGATAGTGGGTTTGATCAAGATGAATCTTATAATGAACAAGAGAAGGAAGTGCAATATGTGAGAAACTTCCAAAGGCAAAGAAACAACTCTCAAGGCCCGAATCAACTACAATGGAGACCTCATGGTAATCAAGGGAACTGGAATTCGAGCAACCAAGGCAATTGGAATGTTGGTAACAACCAAGGGAATTGGAACAATCAAAACAATCAAGGAAATTTGAATGGTCAAAATAACCAAGGCAATTGGAGTAGAAATAGTCAAGGATATTGGGGAGGCAACAACCAAGGGGGATGGAACAATAACCAAGGAATTGGGGGTCGGGCGTTCAAAGGCCCCCGATGTATCAACAACCGAGCAACCCGCCTCCTTATCCTTCCCACGGTCCAAGCTCTTCCAAAAATGAGATGGGGCGAATTGAGAACATGTTCAAACAAATGATGGAGAAGAATGCCGACTCCGATGCTCAACCCTCTTACAACACTTCAATTCACAATTTGGAAGTTCAATTGGGAAATTCTTGCAAGCTTTAAACACTCGTCCTAAGAGGGTACTACCAAATGACATGGTGGTGAACCCAAAGGGTGGGAACAACACGGGACATGCCATTGATGTTACTACAAGGAGGGGAATAGGTGGGAATGCACCCAACTCAAGTCAAAGGAAAATTATGGATGATGAGTAAGTGGTACAAGAAGATGAGATCCTGAACAATGTGGTGCAAGCAAATGATGAAGTACGAATTGATATTGATGATAATGTGGAGGAGACTCAAGAGGAAGTGAACCCATCTAGGGAGCACATTTTTGACATACCGGAACCGATAGTGCCAAAGGCTAAGGAACCAAGGCCAAGGCCTCCTTCTCCATACCCTCAAAGGCTTGCCAAGAAAAATGGCGAGAATCAATTCAAAAAGTTCATTGACATGATGAAGAGCCTATCTATTAATGGGCCATTGGTTGAAGCTTTGGAGAAAATGCCCGGTTATGCAAAGTTCATGAAGGACTTGGTGACAAAGAAGCAGTCGATGAATTGTGAAACTATACATATGGCTCATCATGTGAGTGCAATTGTGCATTGAATGCTCCTAAATTGGAAGATCCCGGTTCTTTCACAATCCCTTGTACCATTGGAAGTGAGGACTTTGCTAAAACTCTTTGTGATCTTGGGGCAAGTATCAATTTGATGCCCTATTCGGTTTTCAAGACTTTCGGAATTGGTCAACCAATACCCACATCTATGAGATTAAAAATGGCGGATTGTACCATGAAGTGACCATTGAGTATAATTGATGATGTGTTGGTTCGTGTTGATAAAATCATTCTCCTAGCGGATTTTGTGATTCTTGATTGTGAAGTGGATTATGAGGTGCCGATTATTCTAGGTAAACCTTTCCTTGCTACGGGGAAGGATCTTGTTGATGTGGAAGCCGTAGCTCACTTTCCGGGTGGGTGATGAAAAATGTGGTTTACCATGTGTGCAAATCTATGAGGCAACCGAATTGCAATGAAGTGTGTTCGTTTGTGGACTTGGTGACCGATGTAATTATTGATGATACTAGTGCCACGATGAATGTTGATGATACATTGGAGGCCGTTTTGCTTAACCTTGATGATGACGAGATAGATGGCTATGTGGAATGCGTGACCTTATTGCAAGGAATGGGGTCGTAAACTGATGAACCCCACAAATTGTCCTTGGATCTTGAAAATCAGAAGACTCCTCCAACAAAGCCGTCAATTGAGTAGCCTACCTCTTTGGAGTTAAAGCCATTTCCACCGCATCTCAGGTATGAATTCCTTGGCCCTTGTTCTACTTTACCAATTATCCTTTCTTTGTTACATCGCGTACTTTTCTACAGAGGATTTGTGACCATAAGCCCCCGTAAGTTTAACAACCTTGATACCATTAGATACATTTTGATATGGTATTTATATTGAGTGGAATATTTTTGTAAAAAGTTTGAAAAATGTGATTTTATATAGTTATTAATATTACTACTTTCGAATATATTTTTTATATTATACACACGATATGAGGAAGTTTATGAGATTTTCTTTATTTTAAAGATAGAAATTATTTCTCGCAAGAAAAGAAGGTTATCTTTTTACCATTTTAATAATTAAGTGTAAGAAAATTTGTACTCTTTATATAAGATTAAGAAAATTAGAAGTTGCAAAAATATATTTATTCTTACATGAATATATTAATGAAATAATAGTGTATGTATTGATTTATATGGTACCACATGACCATGATAATAAGATGTATAAAGTGTGTTAAAAGTGAGTAGTATTTTAAGATAATTCTAATTATGTGGATAATTGGTTAATTAATAATTTTTGTGAAAGATTAATTAGTTAATCATAAAATTTTGGATAAGTCTTTTAGCCCCCCTCCCAACCCCAACGTGGCAGCCATATAACTGACTCTTTTAAGTCACAGTTCAAGGTGGCATGGTTTGTGGGTTTTGTAGATTAGTCACCCCTAAAGTGAGTCCCCCTCCCCCCTCCCATTTTTCTCTATTAATGTGCAGGAGCATGTATTGGTACCTTTAGGTCTATCCTTTGCCAACTTGAAGACGGTGGTATTTGTAAGGCTAATATACAGAAACATAGTTAAGGTTTAAGGTTGGGGTTTCGTGAAAATGGATTAAAAGAAAGTGGCAGTGCCATTTGTTTGCCATGGTCATTCACGTCCAGTGATTGATTTGTTCTATAGCCCAGTTACCTCTGATGGGTTCTTCCTCATTAGCGTCAGGAAAGGTATGTTAAGGCTATCCCTTCTTTATTTTGGCATGATCCAAGTAACGATATGTACACTTAATGTTATTTCGTAAATGATTCTAACTCTTAGTAACTAAGAAGGTCTACATTATTCATTATTATAAAGTGATATTCAATCATGTCTAAGTATATTCCTATGTCTCTATCGAGATATTTTATAAAGATGTTAATGTTTATAATATAGTGACACATGCATCTTCATACATTTACCACCATGCTACAGTCGGTCGGGCAGTTACCACGAGTTGAGCAGTTATGTATCATTATTTACCATCGGTTGAGCAGTCATGCATATTTATTTACCACTGAACTACAGCCATCGGGCAGTCATGCATTTACCACCGCGCTACGGTCGGTCGGGCAGTTACCACTGATCAGTTGGGCAGTCATGCATCATACAATATGGATAATAGAAACAATCTCAATGAGAAGCATTATATATATAAGTATGATGAGTATTTATATATGGTGGTACTTCAGAGATTCAGGTTGATTCTTATATGTCCTTAATTAATGTTGACTTATTATTATGTTTCAGTTCTGCCTTACATACTCAGTACATTATTTGTACTAGCATCCTTTTGTTGGGGACGCTGCATTCATGCCTTCATGTATAGATAAACAGTTTGACGAGCCCTCATAGTAGACGAGATTGGCATTCAGTGAAGGATCAGTAAGACTCCATCTCATTCGGAGTGCAGCCGAGTCTATGAGTCATCGTGTCAAAGTTTTACCACAGACTTATGGGTAGGACGGTACCCTATCCCATTTGATGTCAAATAATCTTAGAGGCTTTGAAGACAGAGGTTCATTTTGTACAGTATGTCAGAGGCCTTGACGACCCATATGTATTCATGTTTTAAGAATGATAGTTTATTGATACAGTGTTCGCCCACTTACACTTGTACATTATGAGTTGTGGCCATGTTGGCCCATGATAGTTACAAAAGGAATGAGTTCAGCCAACTGGACCTATGTATGTTCTAGTTTTGGTCAAATGATCATGAGTTACAGAGTAGTTCACTCGGGCCAGCACGACACCGGGTGCCAGCCACGCCTCCCCAGGTTTGGGGCATGACATTCTTCTTGTTTGACTAACGTGCAGGTAGACTCTACATTAGCGGTGCTACCAAAGAGGAATAAAGTTATTGGATGGACAATGGCAGATATTCGGGGAATAATCCCCACATTTTTCATGCACAAGATTAATTTGGAGGAGGATGCCAAATCCTCCATTGAACATAAAAGGAGTCTAAATGAACCAACGCAAGAGGTTGTCAAAAAGGAGATCATCAAGTGGTTAGATGCCTGGGTTGTTTACCCCATTTTAAATAGTTCGTGGACTTCTCCGGTGTAATGTGTCAAAGAAAGAGGGCATGACGGTGGTTACCAATGAGAAGAACGAGTTGATTCCTACAAGAACGGTGATCGAGTGGAGAGTGTGTATGGACTATCGCAAGCTCAACAAGGTCACAAGGAAGGATCATTTCCCACTTCCCTTCCTAGATCAAATGCTTGATAGATTGGCTGGCCCTGCTTTCTATTGTTTCCTTGATGGGTATTCCGGCTGCGATCAAATTCTTATTACTCCAGAGGATCAAGAGAAGACTACTTTCACATGTCCTTATGTCACTTTCGCATTCTCGTGGATGCTATTTGGGTTATGCAATGCACCAGCCACTTTTCAATGATATATGATGGCTATCTTCACGGACATGGTGGAGGATTTCCTTGAAGTTTTCATGGATGACTTTTCGGTGGTCGGGAATTCCTTTGATGATTGTTTGAAAAATTTGGATAAGGTCTTGGAAATATGTGAAGAGACGAACTTGGTGTTGAATTGGGAGAAATATCATTTCATGGTTGAGGAAGGCATTGTCCTTGGCCACAAGATTTCAACGTATGGTTTGAGGCCGACAAGGCGAAAATAGAGGTGATTTCTAAACTTCCACCTCCAACATCCGTGAAGGGAGTGAGGAGTTTCTTGGGTCATGCAGGGTTCTACCGGCGTTTCATCAAGGATTTTTTCAAAGTGGTGAACCCCTTGTGTAAGCTTTTGGAGAAAGATGCCAGATTCCATTTCAATGAGGATTGCATGAAAGCGTTTGAATTGCTCGAGTTCAAATTTACAACTACTTCGATTATCACCGCACTAATTGGAGCTTGCCTTTTGAGCTCATGTGTGATGCTAGTGATGTGGCGGTTGGAGAAGCTTTGGGGCAACGTATCAACAAGATCTTTCATCCGGTCTACTATGCTAGTAAGACCATGAATGATGCCCTAGTCAATTATATTGTGTCCGAAAAATAGCTCATTGCTATTGTTTTTTCTATGGAGAAGTTCCGCCCGTACTTGATGGGTACAAAGGTGATTGTCCACACGGATCATGCGACACTTTGGTACCTTATGATCAAGAAATATTCAAAGGTTCGGTTAATGAGATGGGTGCTTTTATTGCTAGAGTTCTATCTAGACATCCAAGACCGCAAAGGTAGTGGAAACCAAGTGGCGAACCACTTGTCTCTCTTGGAGGAAAAGGGGAGGCCACATGACGGCCTTAAAATCAATGACTCCTTCCCCAACGAGCAACTCCTAGCCATTTCAATGACCGAGATGCCATGGTTCGCTGATTTAGCAAATTATCTTATGAGTGGTATTATAGCGAATGAATTCTCTTCAAACTAAAGGAAGAAGCTCAAACGGGATTGCCTAAACTACTATTGGGATGAACCGTACCTCTTCCGGATTTGTACCGATGGTGTGATTAGAAGATGTGTGCTGGAGGAGGAACAAGTTGAAATTCTTGGGGCTTTTCATTCTTCAACATATGGTGGTCACCATGGTGGAGAAAGAATGGTAGCCATAGTGTTGAGTTGTGAATTCTATTGGCCTACTCTCTACAAGGATGCAAGTGATCTAGTCAAGCGTTGTGATGAATGTCAAATGGCCGGTGGGATTTCAAAGAAAAATGAGATGCCCCTTACCACCATCTTGGAAATTGATATTTTTGATGTGTGGGGTATTGAGTTTATGGGATAGTTTGTAAGCTCTTCTGGTAACACCTACATTTTGGTAGTAGTGGATTATGTGTCAAAATGGGTTGAGGTCGTTGCTCTACCCAACAATGAAGCAAGAAGTGTGGTGGCATTTTTGAAAAAGAATATCTTTACAAGGTATGGTACTACGCGGGCCATCATAAGCGATGGGGGATACATTTTTGCAACAAAGCTTTTGACACCTTGCTTAGAAAGTATGGTGCCACTCACAAAGTCACGACTCCCTATCACCCTCAAGCAAGCGGAAAACTGGAAGTTTCCAACCGGGAGATCAAGAGTATTTTTTCAAAATCAGTGAATGCTAATTGGACGGATTGATCAAAGAAGATGGATGATTCACTATGGGCTTATAGGATGGCTTACAAAACACCGATTGTGATGTCTCCATACCGGTTGGTGTTTGGAAAAGCTTGTCACCTTTCGGTGGAACTTGAGCACAAGGCCATGTGGGCTTTGAAGAAGCTAAATCTTGAGTGGGATGTCGCCGCCAACTTAATGGTGGCATAATTGAATGAGCTAGATGAATTCTGGTACCATGCATATTCAAGTTCTTCCTTATACAAGGAGAAGATGAAGTACCTCCATGACACATTCGGAACAAGGAGTTTAAAGAAGGTGATCTTGTGTTGTTGTTTAATTCTAGGTTACGGATGTTTCCGGGGAAGTTGAAGTCTAAATGGAGTGGCCCGTTTGAGGTTGTGAGTGTGACACCCTTTGGTGCATTAGACTTGAAGAATAAAAATGATGAAGTGTTTAGATTCAATGGTCACAGGGGAAAGCACTATTTGGGAAAAGTTGGTGATAGCCACATCGTGGAAGTGATTCATTTCAAGTGACGAAGCTAATCTGCATTGTGCCGCGACGTTAAATTATGCGCTTCTTGGGAGGCAACCCATGTTCCTTTTTCTTCTTCTTTAGATAGGTCTTGTTTTGTGCTAACTGATTTTGAAGTGTGTTGTAGGAATGAGTGTGCTTTGCAGGAACCGTGCTTAGGAAAAATGGCTAAGTGTGAATAAAGTGCGGACCCCACAATTTTGAAGGCCACGACGGAAAGGGATCTGCGGCCGCACAATTCTTGTGCGGACCGCACAACTAGAGATCAAAAAATTCCAAAATCCCTAAAGTTTGCCTGTCAGAGAAATGGCCAAAGTGCGGCCGCACAAGGAAATGTGCGGTCTGCACTGAAATCTGCGACCGCACTCAAAAATGTGCGGACCGTAGATCAACAATGGGTAAATTGGTAACAAGTAAATTAGTGACCGCAGCGGCCACACTCATCTCTTGAATCCTTGCCCTAACCGGTCAACTATAAATAGTAGCCTCCTCACAATTGTTCAAACTTTACGAACTCTGAATAATTAAAACTAAGAAAGCACAGTGCACGCAACTGATTCAAGCATCTAACACTCAGTTTATCATCTTTTATTCTCCCTTGCACCACTAATTACTGGTATGTTCAATTCATCTTTAAATTTTTCAATTTTCTTAATTTTGTTCATAATTAGTTTAGTTATCATTAGGCCTAATGTCAAAATTCATCATCATGTGAGCTTAAACTTGTGTGGGTAACTTCCTATTTGCTATTTGGGGGATGGGTAACCTGTGTATCGTGTATAAATTGTCAATACCAGGTCTAAATTGTGCGTGAATTAGAAACCCTAAGTTACTGCTGAATGTTTTTGAATTGTGCGGCCGCACAAGGAATTGTGCGGTCCGCAGATCAGTAGGTTAGGGTATATTGTGTGAATTGATTGTGCGGACCGCACTTGAAATTGTGTGATCCGCAAAAATTAAACCGCGTCCGTGGGAAAGTGTGAGAGGAAAATGGTTAGATCTCGGGGATGCGGTGATACATCCAAGGGGAGGGGTGAACCCTCCCGAGGCCAAGGCAGGGGTACCTTACCATTCTCTGTGCAAAAAGGCATATCCAACAAGGAAACCTCCGGGCGAGGTAGAGTTGCAGATCCCTCTGAATTTAGTTCATACATCCCATCTAGGGAAGCATCAGAAGGCCACTTTGTAGAAGAACAACCTGATCCCCAATCTCAGCCATATCAGTTTCAAGGGAGATACCAGCTCCGAAATGAGCCTTACACCTCAGCAAGCACTTCCGAGGGTTCGGAAGATGACATTCAGGGTTCAAAACCCTCATATACTCATACCCCAGCCACACCAGTCACAATTGATAATGTTGATGATATTCTGGATGACGGTCGAGGAGGTTATATCAGAGTTGTCGGCCTCGAGAGGTCGAAGAAGAAGGAAGTTTGGGAAGACATATTTGTGAGCCTGACAACTTTCAACAAGTTCTGAGAGTGGTGGCCTCAGAGATCGCTCACACTTGGGCGTCTGTTTATTTTGAAGGATTTGGATAGGTACAATCCAAATGTGGGAAAACGGTTTCGGGAGAGAAAAAGGTGGACATGGTTCACTCAAAGTGTGGTGGATGCTAAGGAGCACTTAGCCCAGGAATTCTACACTAATTTGGCCCACATCAAGAAGGGGACTAAGGTGACTAAAGTGAGAAACTTGAAAGTACAATTTAATCAGAGCACCCTGAACACTTATTTGGGGATCGAGGATGTGAAGTCGGTGCAGTATTTAGAGAAGTTTGTAATGGGTGATGCGGCTCGCCCTTGGCTAACTGAGATATTGGCAGCTCCAGGACCACCACCACTATGGATCACAGCTGGGATTCCCATTCAGCTGAACACCCTCAACTTTGAAGCAAAAGGTTGGCAGACATTTGTGTGCAGTCGAATAGATCCAAGCCAGAATGAAAACAATCTCCCAGTCTCTCAGGCAGTCCTAGTTGTCTCCATCATGGCCGGGTACCCAATCAATGTCGGTTCCATCATATCGGCCAACATGTCTCTGGTTGTTAGGTAGGGTGAAAGCTCCTATCTGTATCCTAAAACTATCATGGAGTATCTTACGGATGCAGGGGTGGAGCCCAAGAGCTTTGATACGAAGGTTCGAGCTAAGAAGCCCTTCACCTGGTACTCTCTGAAGGACCCAAGGAACCCGAAGAACAAGGGTAAGTCTACTACTACCATAGGCCATTCTGATGAGCCATCGGTGGTAGTTGCAAATCCAGCTGCCATGCCTTCTAGAACAGCCGGGTCCTTCATCGATACAGCTACCATGCCTCCACCTCAATCTTCAGGGCCATCAGCATTAGTGCCTTCCTCCTCTACTTATCCACTTTCTGTGCTGCAAGTCTCCCCGGGCACTGGTGAGTCTAAACAACTGGATGCAGACAGCTACTGCAAAGTTGTCTGACCTATCCAGTGTTGTTGTAGCACCGACTTCTACCCCAGCACCCCAGATTCTTCTGATAGTGGAGGAAACTTTCAAGAAGATATTGGATAATAAGAACACCATCATAGACACTTTGGTAGAGCATGGGGGAGTAATTGAGGAGCTTGGGAAGCAGGTGAAGAAGATGAGGAAATCCCATGCTTCGAAGAAATCAATTGAAAACTTGAGACGAGAGGTGGCCAAGATAGAAGCCGCTAGAAATATTCTGTTTGACTAACTAATGGAGACAGATCCAGTAGTATCAGCAGCACCATCAGCACCATTGGCACCAGCTGGTCAGTCTGAGGAGCCAGACCTTGCTGCCCATACTCCTGAGGCGGTACTACATATGTTCACCAACCCAGCTACTCCCAAGTAGAGGATGATGAGATCCAGTTGGAGGAGCCTGAGGGAGGTGAAGATGCTATGGACATGGAGACCACATAGGGAGTCCTCTATACTCTTTCCCTTTCTTGTGTTTATTTTGTTAAGCATTGAGGACAATGTTTATTTTTATTTAGGGGGTGGAGTTTATTTTGATTTGACATTTGACAATTGCTTGTAATAACTGACAAATGTTCTATTCTCATTATGTACATATTCTTCTCTCCCTATTGATGTATATATTCTCTTTCCCTTTCTCATTTTGTATATTCATTTATGCTTTCAGTAGTATACTTCATAGCTTCTTTATTTTGTCTTCTTAGTAGTCAATGTTTAGTCTAATAGCTTCTTCTTTTTAATTTAGTAGTTTTTTTCATGTTTTAGTGATCAATAAGTCTTTGGTTTTCTTAATTTCATGGTTCTTCCCAAAGGTGGTTTTTGTGTGAACCGGGTGACTCTTCCCAACGATAGATGGCGTGACAACCTTCTTTAGAGATTGAGTCCATTTATTATGTTTAGGTAAGAACAATAGTAATAATGAATAAAGACCTAATTGAGTCGAACTAGAAAAGCCAAACATGATTCACTTGGTACCAACATATTTAACTACATGCTTATGATTAAAAACAAGTTCTTGGAAAGAAATAGCTCTAGTTAGTGACTGTTTGACTCTTGTGTTGACTTAAGCAGTCATCGAGTGGTTTAGTTAAATCATTAGTGATTTTCAATCTCGAATATGGTTGTTGTGGGCCCTCGACTATATCCTCTTTAACAATCCAGCTGTGTGAGAGGTGATATGTTTTGTTGCAAGTCCAAGTACCCATGTGAATGGTCAAGAACTTGCCCCGAATGTGTTTCTAGGCAAAGTTTTAAGTTTTGCTTGGCTTGAAAAGTGATTGTAGGCTCTCATTGGCCTGTTTTGAAATTTTCCATAGACCACCAATGTTGTTATACTTAGTCAACCTTTTTGAGCCTAAAAACTTTCTCATTTGATGACAATGCTACAAGTCTTTATCCGTTTTGTAGTGACCCTCTCTTGGCACCCGAGCTTTCCATGACACTCTTGACAAAAAATTGGCTAAAACATATGTTTGGGGGAGAGACGAGGAGTTAGAAAGTGGTATCAAGGTACAAAAAGAGAAAATAAATGAAGAAAAGGAAGGACAAAGAAAAAGAAAGAAAAGAACAAAAGAAAAATGCAAAAAGAAAGTGAATAAGTTGAAGAGTTGAAGGGATTCAAAGAAAACAACGATGCAAAGCATGGAGAAAACAAAGAAGGAGAAAATGAATATCATGACTAATAAAGAGTGATGTTAAGTCTCTCTAGTTCCCCTAAGGATAAAGAAAATGACTCAAAGAGTCGGCAAAGCATGAGCCAAAAAGAGAAAATGGAGTGCTTAAGGAAAGATGAACCCGTTCTATTCCAACATTTCCTACCTTAGTACAAAAGCCTTCATTACAATCCGAAAAAGTCCTACGTGATTTCAAGCCGAGTGAACTTACATTAGTGGTGATTTACATGAGGGGAAAGCATATGGTACTTAGAGTCGTACTTGTGACATTCTTTTGAGAGAGATGAGCGAACTTTTCACAAATCCTTGAATTGAGTGCTACATTTTTATGTGAGATATGCTAACGGAGAGTAGAGGAGGAGGAGTTTGGGATCCACAATGACCTACATAAAAGAGCGAACTTCCTTGATGAGTAAAGTCAACTCTTGATGCTCAAGTGTCACATTAGAACTATTTGTGCTTAATACTTCAAATCATTGCCTTGTTGATAATTCATAAGTATTGTGGGTAATTGTTGGTCCCAATTGATGTGTGTTTGATTCACCTTAAATTAGTTGGAATAGCTCTTATCTTGTGGAGGTGGGAATTATCCTATTTTCTTGAGGATAAGCAAAAACTTAAATTTGGGGGAGTTGATAAGTGGGGATTTTGACTACTTATTAGCGCCTTTTAGCTTTTGTTTTAGTCCAAAAGTGTTTAATTGTATTCCCGAAAACTGATGAAATATGCTTGATTGCAAGAGTATTGGAAAATGAGCCACTACGATGAAATCCAACTCAAGAAGGAGTGATCTGAACAAGGACAAAAATCAGGCATAGAAGCTCAAGTGCGGACAACAGATTTTTATCTGCGGCCGCAGAATGTGAAGGAAAATCAATAGAGTCCTAGTGAAAAGTGCGGACCACACAATTATTGTGCGGCCGCAGAAGCTACACAAGAGCCAAAGTTCAGAGAGTCTTAGTTCAAGCTCAAAAAGAAATGCAGACTGCACAATAATTATGCGGCAGCAGAAATAAGCTATGCGACCGCACTCAGGAAATGTGCGGTCCGCAGAAGAGCTTTGTGAGGTCGCACCAAGAATTGTGCAGACCGTAGGACATGAGAAATGCGTCCGCAATCTAGAACTGTACGGCCGCAGAGTCAACTCCCGTCAAGACTGAAGATAAGTGCAGATCGCACACAGAATTGTGCGGTCGCAGAACCTCCAAAAGGGCATATTTTTCCGAAATTCCATCTTTGTATAAATAGACTATTTTCACGAAATTAGATAAAGTTTTGAATATTGAAAGTTCTGTAGCCATTTTTCTTTACCTATTTAGGAAACTTTAGCTTACTTTGGTGATTTAACATTGGATTTTGATCTTTTAATCTTGCTATATGAGTTTTATCATCTTTTCTTCTCTATTTTCTTCTTTACCCATTATGAGTAGCTAGATTTTTAGCTAGGGTTGTGACATAACCCTAGTGTGTAAACCCAATAGGTGTTTGATTTAGGGCTTGTTTATGGTTGAATGTTTATTATTTAGCCTTGTCTTGCTTTTAATAGTTGAATTAATGGTTGCAAATATTGGTTCATGCCTATTTGACTTGGTCTCTACTTGAGAAAGAGAGATTTAGTCTAGGAAAACTTGGCTAATAAGAATTTGGGATAAAATCAAGAGATTGATAGTCTCAATTAAAAGGTTGAACCTAGAGATAAAAACCCGACTTGAGCATTTTAACAAATATTTTGTACAATATCCATTTGGATTTTGAGAAAACCAAATTGGGCAAAATAACTCTCTTACCGAGATGTATTGAGTGCGTATTTGAGTGTTGATAGCTATAATACACCCCAACTAACAAAACACGCTTTAAAGTTTACAACCCGTTAGGCAAACACCTAGGTGAAGGTCATAGCCCTAGGCCTTTTTATATATTTAAAAAATATCCAAAAATAATATTCTCTAGTTTTATATCTCAGAATTTTAATCCTTAGTGTAACTTTAGAAGTACAAACAAAATTATATTTTTGGAAGTGAAATTTAGATACTTCACGCGCTTATCCATATATGTACTACTAATTCCCCTCTCAGATCCTTGTGGATTCGATACCGATTCCTTGTTGGGTATTATTATTATTATAATTGACCATTTCATAACCTCAAATAGAGGTGTGACTTGGACGAGATCACCCATTCATCTGGTACTGCCGACAACAACATTCTCTCTTTTTGGATCGAATCACGAACTCTCGTAGCAACTCCGATTTTCCTTGATCGATTCTGCATATATCATTTTTTCTTTCTTGCACTTTCCTTGCTCTAGCGTGAGATTTGATTAAATAATCTGCAAGCATTTCAAAAAAATAAATTGAGAGATCAGGTAAAAGAGAATACCATGTTTCTTTTGTTAGAGCTTCACCAAATTTCTTTAGTAAAATCGATTCGATCTCATATAGAGCCAAATCATTTCCCTTCACAGTTATGGTGTAAGTTGTGATGTGTTCTTGTGGATCCGATATTCATCGTATTTTGAAATATCCGGCATATTGAATCTCTTTGGAATCAACTTCGGAGCCGCACTAGGTTTGAACGACAACTGTATATACTTCTTCGAGTATGGGCCCTTTAGGACCGGAGGTGCTCCTAGAATCTGATCTATCCGAGCATGAAATTCTTTATTCTAATCTATTAGAGTATTTATTTCTCTCATAAACCTCATGAATTCAGCTTTGATAGAATCGTCTATTTTTTTTTCATTTTTAGATTCACTACCGGCGGCACCTGCTTGATTGTTGTTTCTTCTGAACTTTCCCCAGGTAATGGTGTTATCATTTTTTGGTTCCATTTGATTTATAAGGACGTCGGGAGGGACTCGGACTCCACAATTTGAATTATTTGAAGCCCTCAGTATTTCTTGTTGAAGCTCAGTCATTATAAGGCCTTGTCTTGAGAGACAATCCATAATTTCACGTTGTTTCTCTCAACATTTTCACGGTAACAACCACTGGCTCACCATCTATATCATCAGGGGTAGGACTACTCTCATGTCGAATATTTCTTTCTACCCGGTTAGGAGTTGACTCATTTGCATAGACATACTTCACTAGTCGAGCCACCATGTTGATTTCCACTATGGAGATTGTCCATGGGCTCATCATTGTAATTTTTTTCAACATTGAGCGAGTTGTTGATATCATTTTGTGCCATAATTGTAGTATGCTTAAAACAAAAAAAAACTTTTAAAGCACGTTAGCATAAGATGAACTGATCAAAATAACACCATAATTTTCTACGCCCCATGGTGGGCACCAAACTGTTATCGAAAAAACGATATGTTTGAATTTGTAACTTGGTTTATAGACATGTGGGTTACATTGATGCGTCAACATAAAGTAATGAAGAACAAAGCGATTAAAATAAGAAAAATTGAAGAAAAGACAAGCCTGGACTTTAGAATGCTTCCACCGGGATCAAGAATAAATGAATACTCTCGACAACACTTGTATAAAGCTTAAGAGAGAGAATACTAGTCTTTTTCTATTTTTCCTTCTTCATCCCTTACAATAGAATGTAATCCTCTATTTATGTTGGAGTTATAGGGTGTATGATTTATCAATTAATTATCAGTATTAATGATATAATAAAAGGTAATAAAAAAGGTAGTAAAAGAATACTAAAGGATAATAAAGACTAATAAAGGCTAATAAAGACAGGAGGAATCTTGGGGTCTTCTGTAACGTTTCTGTAACTCTCAAATCTTGAATTAATGCTTCTTATTCGGTCACAAATTTGTATTCGGTGTCAATATCTTATCTGGTCACAGGTTTGTATTCAGTGTGAATATGGTTCAATCACTACTGATTGACACACATTGCTCCCTAATCCACCATCGTCACTACCTCATTAAAAATCATGTCGGAAAAACCCAATCGAGAAAATAATCTTGCGAAGGCAAAAAGTGTGCAGAACTTAGGGATTCAGATGACAGCTCCGCCACTTATTATTCTTTATCCAATGAGCAATTGGAGCTTAAAAGTGCCTCTATCACAGAAAACTTTATCGCAGATTTTTAATGTCCACACGAAGCTTTTAATCTTTGAATTTCAACTTTTGGATTTTTAGTTGTACCTGGAAACTTTTCTTTGATTTTTAACTCTTCAGTTTTTAGTTGTACCTCCTTGGGTGTTAACTCTTGAGTTTTTACTTGCACCCAATATTTTTAATTATTGAACAATGAATCCTGAATTTTTAGTTATACCCGAAAACGTTTCTTTGAGTTTTTCACCCTTGGGTTTTTAGTTGCACCCAAAATCTTTTCTTTGAGTTTTTCGCTCTTGAAATTTTAGTTGCACCCAAGAACTTTTATAGCCTCACAGCCTTAGAGACCGGGGATGACTATTTATTTTTCTGGTTTTGATAAAATCTGAAAATTTAATGCATCCGGTTAATTTAGTGATTAGGAAATAAGGCATCTCAGTTTTAGCCATTTTATTTGATGGCTTTATAAGAGAGGGCCCTTATGTTTACGGTGCTTATGAAGAGGGCATCTCATGTTCATCCGAACACAATTGTTCGGATTTGTAATCCTTTTTTTCTTCTAAGTATGAGCAAATATTAAAAATAATTTTGTTCATTCAAACATATACAAGAATGTTTTTAGAAAGTGCAAATTTTGCTTCATTCCATTCCTTAAACATGTACATGTGTTCATAACTTTGCATGTACGATAGTTTACAGGAAATTAAAAAAAATACCTTGCAAGAGAATTGCGATCGGGCTGACATGTATTAGGTCTAGCCAATTTTTTTATTCTGATTCATTCTATTTCTTTTTCCCGGGGCTGATATGGCAGTCCCCAGTTCTTTATCTGACAGTCGCCAGTCCTTTTCTTTATTCCAGAGCCAGTTCGGGCTATCTCTGGTATCTTATATGGATTGTTCCTAAGCCATCTTCAGATGCTTCCGGTATTTATTATTGCAGTTTCTGCTGCTTAGATGTAACAGTCCTCAATGTTCATAGACATCACTGTCCTTCATCAAAGTTATTTTCTGGTGACTCGATATGGGAAGATTCTTGCCTCCTGTCGGTTTATGATCTTAAACAGTATAGTTCAAACCTATGTCTAGAATGCCTCCAACCAAAGTTTTGTTGACCTTGATTTCGGGCTGTTGAAGATGTCAATGTAATTACTTGATCATCTTCTATGTGATTCTTTTACTCGTACATGTTATGAACATCTGCCAAAGTTATTGCTTGAAATTCTAAAATACTTTTCTTTAACTTCCTTAAGGCATCAGAGCTTAAGGGATTGAGACCCTTGTTAAATGCTTCCGCCCTAACTTACCACCGGCAATAACATTCTCTTTTTTTGGAATCGAATCACGAACTCTCGTAGCAACTCCGAGTTTCCTTGAATGATTTTAAATATATCAGCTTTTGTAGCTTGCACTTTCCTTTCTCCAGCGTGAGCTTTGATGAATGAATCTGCAAGCATTTCAAAAGAATTAATTGAGTGTTTAGGTAAAAGAGAATACTGTGTTAAAGCTTCTTTTGTTAGAGTTTTGCCAAATTTCTTTAGTAAAATTGATTTAATCTCATGTGGAGCCAAATCATTTCCCTTCACAGTTGTGGTGTAAGTTGTGATGTTATCCTATGGATCCAATGTTCCATCGTATTTTGGAATATCCGGCATATTGAATCTTTTTGGAATCAACTCCGAAGCCGCACTGGGTTTGAACGACAATTGTAAATACTTCTTCGAATCTAGGCCCTTTAGGATCGGGGGTGCTCCCTGAATGTGATCTATCCGAGCATAAAATTCTTTAGAATTTTGATCTATTCGAGCATTTATTTGTCTCATAAAACTCATGAGTTCGGGTTTGAAAGAATCGTCTATGTTATTTTTATTTTCAAATCCACTACTAACACCACCTGCTTGATTGTTGTTCTTCTGAACTTTCCCCCGGTAATGGTGTTACTAGTTTTTGGTTCTATTCGTTTATAGGGACGTCAGGAGGGAATCAGACTCCACCATTTGAGTTATTTGAAACCCTCGGTATTTCTTGTTGAAGCTCAATCATTATTCGGTCTTGTCTTGAGAGATGGTCCATAATTTTTCGTTGTTATGCTCTCAACAATTTCATGGTAACAACCATTGGCGCACCATCTATATCTTCGGGGGTAGGACTCCTCTCATGTCGAATCTTTCTTCTTACTCGGTTAGGAGTTGATTCATTCCCTTCGAGACGGGTTTCACTCGTTTAACCACCCTGTTGATTTCCACTATGGAGATTGTCCGTGAGCTTATCATTGTAATTTGTTCCAATATTGAGCGAGTTGTTGATATCATTTTGTGCCATAACTGTAGTATGCTTAATACAGAAATAATCTTTAAAGCACATTAGTATAAGATGAACAAATCAAAATAATCTCACAATTTTCTATGCCCCATAGTGTGCGCCAAACTGTTTACTGAAAAAATAGTACAATTGAACTTGTAACGTGGTTTATACACACATGGATTAAATTGGTCCGTCAAAATAAAGTAACGAAGAACAAAGCAATTAAAATAAGAACAATTGAAGAAAAAACAAGTCTGGGCTTTAGAATGCTCCCACTCGGATCAAGAATAAATTAAAACTCTCGCCAATACTTGTATAAAGCTTGAGAGAGAGAATACTAGTCTTTTTCTATTTTTCTTTTTTCCTCCCTTACAATAAAATGTAAGCATCTATTTATACTGGAGTTATGGAGTGTATGATCTATCATTTAATTACCAATATTAATGTTATAATAAAAAGTAATAAAAAGGTAGTAAAAGAATATTAAAGGGTAATAAAGGTAATAAAGACGGGAGTAATCTTGGGTTTTCTGTAACGTTTCTGCAACGGTCATATCTTGAATTAATGCTTCTTATCCGGCAACATATTTGTATCTGGTGTCAATATCTTATCCGGTCACAGATTTGTAATCAGTGTGAACATGGTTGAATCACTACTGATCCTAACTCACCCATCTTCTGAGACCGCTTTTTACCGTATACAAAAATAGTGGCTCAATTTAATTATATGGTATATGTAATGTACCAAGATTTCACTGAAGCTAAACGTAAGGATATTTGTATCGTACGAGCTTTTTCAGGTCACTCTTTAAATTTAGTCCCCGAGCTAAATTTCATCTAAAAAAAAAATTTGATAAAATAAAATTGCAAACATATTTAACACACTAAATTAGCTGGCAAAAAAATTCAAAAAATGGTCTCAGGGAAGACCATCTGTGCAAGTGTCGCGACTTAAATAATAGGCACAACAAACACTGTAATCCTTTATATTTGTTTCTTCTGATTAGAATAGATTATATTCTTTAGAGTGCAATTACTAAATAATCTCTTTCGGTTGACAAATCACTAATAGTAGGAGGGGATATACAGGGTTGGCCCAACGAATTTTGTGGCCTAAAGCCAGACTTTATAAGGGGCGTTAAATTAAAAAAAAAAAAAAAAGAAATACTATCATTTGAAGTTTATTTTTCTAGCTTTTTTTAGATGCAAAGTTATTAATAATTTCTTATAATCAATTTCTCCTAATAAATCTTTCTTAATTGACAATATAACTAATCCATTTAACCTCTCTTGAGAAAGTTGATCTTAGGTAAGATTTTATCAATTTTAATTTTGAAAAACTTCATTCCATTGAAGCAACAATAACATGAGTTATTAACATTATTCTATTAGCACTACAGGTATATGGAGCCCGCAAGAGTTGGTTGAGTGAGTGGTTTACCACGTGGGGAGACCTAGGATCCATTAATTTTCCTTATGGACAGCCTCCTCAGTCAGAGGTCATCGCAGCGGTGCGAATGGAAGTGTGTTTTACATTTTATGTGTGGTTTGCGAGCTATCACATAGTGACCAGGTTACCCAATGTGCACGCGAAAGGTAGCATCTGGGGTTTCCCTAGGAATTCTCCACAAGAAAAATATCGGCAAAAGATCAATTTTTTTTTTGTTTGATTGAGTATATCAATTAAACTGTTATCTTCTAATTGTACTATTTTTCGTAACATTTTTTACTTCAAAAAATAAATCTAAACCATCAATATCAGATTAATTTTATTATGTTTTAAGGAAAATTCAAGGTTAAGGCAATATTATTTCAAACTTTTATCATCTAGTGATCTAAGTTTTTTACCGCTAGATAGAAAATCAAAATATTTGCATTTGCTTCGAACAATTCAAATATATTTTAAAGTGAAAAAATAACCTTGTCTACTAGGTATAAAAAGTAATCAACTCCAATAACTCTTCGAGGGATTTTGAGATTCCATTATAACATTTTTATCAAATTGTTTCTTCTTATATATTCACACGTTTCTTACAAAATTCGTATTCGATAGATATTTAAATACAATATTTTTGGCAGAAATCCTATCAGTTACAAATTCTTCTTCTCTATATTTGTTAAGGAAGAAAATCACTTTACATATTTTTTATTTAAAATTTATATATAGCATATTAGGTGTAGCAGATTTTTTCCCTTACGAAGTGACAATTAATGTCGATATGTTTGTCCTTTCATGGAAAATGGAATTAGTTCCTATTTGAATAGCAACTTTATTATCATAGATTATGCCTACAGGCTATTGTATTTTGACTCCAAGTTCCTTGAACAATCCCACAAGCTAAGTGACTTCTGTTGCATATGATGTCATACTTCTGAGCTTATTGATACAGTCTCCTGTTTTTTTATTTTCAAGACTTCAAACTTAACCAAGTATCCTATTAACAGATCTTCTAGTCTCTACATGTGCTTCCAATCAAATTTACAGTATGCCAATAGTTGATTTAAACCTTCTGCAGGCATAATTAGTCCCATGCCGTGAGCCTCTTTAATATATCTCACCACCCTAAGTGCAGTTTTCATATGCATGAACTTGAGACAATGCATGTACTTAGGACCTGAACTGCAAAGGCGATATCATGTCTTGTCATTGTGAGGTACAGTAATCTTCTATCAATCTTTGAAAATTGCTAGGATTTTTAAGTACTTGATCATCTTCTGGAATGCACTTATCATACTCCACAGAAGTAAGATTTTGGTTCAATTCTAAGGGTGTCCAGATGGTTTTGCTCCACCTAGACCTGCTTCAGATATAAGATCCAATGCAAACTTCCTTTAATTTGGCACATAAGAATTCCCTTCTTTGACCTTGCAAACTCAATGTCCAAGTCCTTCATCTTGAACTATTTTTGCAGCTTTGTTCTAGTATCATACAACAATTGATTGTTATTATCTGTGATCAGTAGATCATCCACATACACAAGGATTATTACTATGTCACTGTGAGCAATTGCTTGATAAATAATGAATAGTCATAGTGACTTTGTTTAAATTTTAGTTGCAGGAGCACCTCAGTTACTTCATATTCATTGCCTTGGTGCTTGCTTGAAATCATACTGAGATCTATGAAGTTTGCGGACCTTTCGAGTCTCCGCCTGTCTAGAAAACCCCACAGGGATATGCTTATAAGTTTCTTCAATCAAATCTCCATTGAGGAAAGCATTGTGGACATTCATTAATAGATCATCCACTACTTTGAGGCTATAAGAGCTACAATGGATCTGACTGTAACCATTTTTGATACAGGTGAAAAAGTTTCATTGTAGTCAAGACCCTCTTTCTAACTGTAGCATTTGGCCACAAGTCTTGTTTTGTATCTCTCAACTTTCCCTTAAGCTTGTACTTTATTTTGAAAATTCATCTATAGCCAATAGGAGTTTTACAATGAGGAAAATTAACAATGCTCCAGGTCTGATTTTATTCTAAGGGTGCAATTTCTAACTTCATAGATTCTACCCACCTGAATTAACTGTTGATTCGTTGAAGGATCATGACTTTGAACACGCTGAATATGTGGACAAGACTTGACTGTATGCGGGAGCAAGATGTGAATATCTCACATGTGCTGAGATAGGATAAGAACATTTGTTATTCTTGGACTTCACCACATACATAGGAGGTGTTTACTTGGCTTGGAAGATCTCCTCACCTACGCAAAAGAATCAATTGCCTTATCCATTACTGGAGCAGGATTTGCAGCATCTAATGCTTCTGCAAGGTCTGTTGATTCTTCAGCCATGTAATAGGGTAAAGTAACACTAGCTTCTAGAGTCTCCCCCTCAACTGAACTATCAGCATCCTTCTCACGAGCTGCACTACTAGTGAAAAAGTCTGTGGAAGAAGACCTAAGAACTGCAATATCAGGTGACAAAAGGTCCAACACAGGAAAGTCAGTGCTACTAAAAGTGAGCTTATGCTTGAAAGGAAAACTATCTTCCTAAGATACAATATTTTTATTAACCAGAAAGGATTTGGAATTCAAGTTATGGAGAATGTAACCCTTATTTGTGGAAGAATACCCCATTAAAACTGTTGGAATGGCCGTCAGAGAGAACTTATCAAGAACTTTTGGACACACTACATAATACAAATACCTTTAAGAAGGAGGACGCAAATAAAGCATATCAAAAATTAATTTGTAACCAAGTACTATAGAGAGCAGTGTGTTGATGAGGTACACTGCAGTGGTGACACATTCACCCCAAAACCTTGGAGAAACTGAAACCTAAAACCTAAGAGACTTGGCCATATCTAGAATAGTTCTATGCTTCCTCTCAACCACTTCATTCTGTTAAGGGGTATATACACATGTAGTTTGATGGGCAATACCAAGACTGGAAAGTAATTCTTTAAATTCATGACTAAAGAAATCACTACCATTGTCAGTTCTCAAATTTTTCACTGAAGTAGAAAAAGCATTCTTTATTTGAATCAGGAAACCTATTAGTGCAACTATAAATTTGAGCCCGTGACCACGCCGGGTGGATTGTGATATTGATCCTGTGACCACACGGACGGATTTGTGATATTGAGCCTATAACCACGCCGGGCGAATTGTAATTATGACACGTGAGTTGTCCGTGCAACACTTGAATTGTCCATGCGGTTGTGACTTTGATTGTGGCACGGGTCTTTATCGTGGGGGTAGTCTTATGTTGTGGCACAAGTTCTTTGTCGTGCGAGGGTGATTGATAATGTGGTCACGAGTTGCCGTGTGTGTGAGATTCTATTTGATGGCTTATTGTCGGAACGAGGCCTTTAATTTTTCTAAATGGGTATCACTTAATTGATGAGATTACAGTTAAATATTTTTGTTATTATTATTATTATTTTCTTTTGCTGATTTTTGATATTTTGCACAGGTTATTTGACTAGTGAGTGTCTCGACTTAAACCTCGTCACTACTCCACCGAAGTTAATCTTCATACTTACTGGGTACCGACCGTGGTGTATTCATAGTATACTTCTGCATATTTTTGTGCAGATCCGGGTGTTGGAGGCAGTAGACCCCGGCATAGTTAGCTTCTTGATCGCGAGGTTTCAAGGTAGAGATGCTTGATCGTCATACTCCCTTATAGTCCTTCCTTATGTTTATATTGTCAATTCTCTATCAGAACAATAATATATTTTTGGTTTTGAGATATTTCTATGTATTCAGCTAGAGTTCGTGACTCTGTACTACCTAGTCTTGGGAATTTGTTGTGATTAACGTCGTGGTTGCTTGTATCACCTTTATTTCTGCATTTATATTAAACTTTGCTTTATAATATCATGTTTTAATGGTTTAAAATTATAAGTGATCGGCTTACCTAGTTTTAGAGACTAAGTGTCATCACGATCCTTAAGGTGAGATTTTGGGTCATGACAAAAGAAAGCAAAAATTTTATATTTTTGGCTACTAATAGCTAATTGGCTAATATTAGTAATACGTTATGAATTGACTAATTTTTGTACTTACTTACTTGTGGGCTGACATAACTGGTAATGTCCTTAAAATATTCTCTCTATATCATTTTAAGTGATTGGGTTAGACTAAACTTGGAGTCCAATATATATATATATATATATATATATATATATATATATATATATATATATATATATATATATATATATATATATATATATATTAACAACACTAAATGAAAATAATATAGTTATAGTTGAAAAATCAATTTGATTCACATCAAGTACAAGATTAATTGACATATCAAATTGTTAGAGTCATTTAAAAATGGAAGACCATCAAATATCTTAATCTCTGCCTTTTGAAAAAAAAATATATTTCCTTTTTAGACTTATTAAAAGAATGACCTCTTTCTAAATTAAAAAATAATGTATCTTCAAACTTCTTATTTTACCCTTAATAAAATAATTTATTGTCACGCAAATATCCATGGGTTATTCTAGACCACAAGTTCCAAAAATCTTTCATTCTTTCTTAAACTCTGTGCGCAATCGGACATGTTTATTCTTACAAAATAAAAAGATTGTCATATAAGATGACGGTAAAAAAAAAACTAATCAAAATATTACTCCATAAATAATTTTAACCAAAATTGGCCAAAAATAAAATATTTACAAGAAAAGGCCCAAATATCATTTTAATTCAATTAATGTTACAATGAGCTAAATTGAGTTTCAGAGAATCGAGCACCTTAATTCTACTTAGAAATCACTATTAAACATTAGCTTGTTGGATTGTGTTCAATGATTAACTGAAAACGCCAGGAACAACCATTGAAGCTTGAATTCAAAATTTTGAGTTTTCGAAATTGGAATTTCTTTCGAGCGGATATTGTTGGAATAGATTGGGTACACCTTAAAGCGTGTAAATCTCAATTTTTGGACGACTTGGTGGAGATTTAGGTGGTTTGAATTTAAATTTGAGCAAAATTCGAAATACACAAGATGAACATGAAAGAAGATGATATGTGTATCCCGCTGTGTATCTTTGTGTATCGTTTGTTATCACTTGTGTATCAAACACATATCTCTTGTGTATCTCTTGTATATCCATGTATACTTGTATGTGAGATATATGTTTGATTCATATGTCGTAGAGACATTTTTAAATTCGATTTCAACTATAAATTTTGACTCAAAACTAGTCCAAATCACCTCCTGTCATTCTCAAATTCTATATATTCACTCATCCATATATTTTCAATGAATTTCAACCATACCCATTTTCGAAAAAGGTCTCTTTTTTTTAGGGGTTTAGAATCTTGTATAATTTTTTTCTGTGTTTCATATTTTCTATCTCATCCATGAAATTTAATTTTCATCTTGCATCTACTTTCGGTGATCATGCTTAAAAATATGGAAGGAGATATTTGCGTGTGAATTTTGGTTTGAAAGAATCCTTATTTATCTAGGTTTTTAATTTTTGTACGCGCGTGACTAGTTTTGGTAAGTATGTGACTAATAGTAAAAGGTTGGTAAGTTTGGGCGTATTTTAGATATTTCTGTAAGATTCCCAAATAGTATGTGTAATAGAAACAACCGGTATGACATACTGCTGGTAGGCAGAGGCGACTCAAGCACATGTGTGGCCTAAAGCCAAAGTTTAATGTGAGGCCTAATTTTTTAAAAAAAAGGTTATAATGTATATTTTTATTTGAAAGCTATTTTTCTTTGGAGATTCAAAGTTGTTAATAATATTTTTATATTCAATATTTTCAAATAATTTTCTTCGATCCAAACTGGTGATTCATCACATTCCCTTCTCTACAACTAATATAGCCCACCCATTTAATCTTTTCTGAGGCATTATTGATCTTAGCTAAGAATTTATCAATTTTAATTTTGTAAAATTTCCTTCGATGTTATAGGAACTATTAACATTATTCTATAAGGAATATAAGTATTTGGAACAGAAAAGTCTATTTATTTGATGAATATATCGAGTAGAGCAGTATCTTCTACTTGTACTATTTTCCTTGTCAAATTAATTTCAATTCATACGTTAACTATTCATACTACCCATATTTAAGTGAGCCAATTGTTACTTTATTTACGTAGTTGAAAGAAATTTCTTTCCTTATACATGAGAAAGTCTACTTTTGTATTAAAAGTTCTAAATATTTTTTTAAATACCTGTAAATCTATTATTTCTAGAAATTGGGGCCTCCCAAATTTGAGAGAAATTTAAAAATAACCAGATTTACAAGAGGTCATTCAAAAATAGCCACAGTTTCAAAAGTAATCGAAATTTAGCCACTTTACATGTAAAGATAAATCTGATCGAAAACACAGTTCAAAATCCGAAAAATACTCCAGCATAATATACTGGAATTCCAGTATAATATACTGCCAGTATACTTTGCTGGAACTCCAGTATAGTTTCCGCAAAGTATACCGGTCCAGCATAATATGCTGGAAGTTCATAAATATGTGCTCGAATCTCCAATGTATTATGCTGGAACTTTCCGTGTGTTGGAGCCTAATGCATAAGCCTTATTAACTACTAACGTTAGAGTCAGCCCTGCTGGTAGGATCCCATTTGAGTTAGGAAGTGGAAACCTTTTTGCATTGCATGCTAACTGATACTTAACAATTTTGTTTGTTCGATGGGCCAGGAGATGATTGTTGTAAAAATTGCGCGGGGCACCCTATTTGGTCGCCCCCATTTAACCTATACCCGTTTTTTTTAAATTTTTTTAACTTGTACCCACTTTTTAAATAACTTCAGCTCCTTTTCCCTCGCTGAGCTGAAGTTCACCAGTTAAGCTGAAGTTCGCAAGTTATAAAGACAAAACTTCAGCATACTGGGCTGAAGTTCCCCAGTTACAAAATAAAACTTCAGCTCTAGAGTTGAAGTTTTGTCTTTATAAACTGAGGAACTTCATCCACGTATGCTGAAGTTTTTTTCTTTTTAACTGGGGAACTTCAGCCCCGTATGGTGAAGTTCCCCAGTTACAACGACAAAACTTCAGCTCTATAGCTGAAGTTTCCCAGTGTAGCTGGGGGAACTTTAGCCCCGTATGCTGAAGTTTTTATCTTTATAACTGGAGAACTTCAGCCCCGTATCCTGAAGTTGTTGTCTTTATAACTTGGGAACTTCAGCTCTAGAGCTGAAGTTTGCAAGCTACTTCAGCCCGTCTACTAGAATGCTGAAGTTTTGCGTGATTGTCTTTGCTACTTCAGCCCCGCATGCTGAAGTTATGCGCAAAAGCGGGTACGGGTGTAATTTATTTTACAAAGCGGGTATAAGTAAAAACGTGGCACGAAAAGTGGGTACGGATGCAAAAGCCCCATGATTGTTGGGCACACTGTATCCGTATAAAATAAAATTATTTATGAAGGCTTATTTCATAAGTTGGGCTTCAGTAGGTTTCGATTTGGCACAAATAAGGCTATAGGACCAACAAACATTCATATCCAGTTTTGGCCCAACCATTAATTATAACTTAAAAATTGCACGGAACCTCTTATTTGGTCGCCCCCATTTAACTTATACTTATATTTTTAAACTTCTTTAACATGTACCCTAATTTTGACAACTTCAGACGCCTCCTCTTCTTCCTCCTGACTTTTGCGCTCCTTTCTTCCTCCTCTTCTTTCCTCCTCTTCTTTTCTCTCTCAAACACATGAGACGTTGTATAAGTATTATTGATTGGATATTGTTTACCCTTAAAATTGGATAATAATTAAACTTATAGGTGGTTTTAAGGACACATGATTTTACCTAACACCAATTGATAAATGCGATGATTAATAATAGAAATTAACAATAAAGTAAGGCAAACCAGTATTGAGAAGCAATTAAGCCCTCGAGTTGGACACCCTCGAACTGACAATATTGAGAAATAAATTATGAAATACGAAATAAGCTGATGAACAAGAGAGTTTCGGAGAGAAAGAGTGTTATATTGTGTTGATATGCGAGAATAAGATGGATTACAAATGATTAGAATCCCTCTTTATATAGTAGACGAATTCTACTTATGGTACAACTCTAATTATAGAAGAAAACCCCATGATTAGCTAAATAATCATTCTTGATTTGATCCGTTCCGAGATTTTCACCATGTTCTCGATCACTACTGATCTCGATCTCGATAGGTACCTCAAATCCTGAACTTGGTATCTTACCTTCATACCTCGGTCTAATCTATTACGGGGCCGATCTTCGGTCCATCACCCTGGTCTCGGTTAATCAGCAAAAATGGGTGGGCCTAGTTTTAACCATATACAGATAGTCCCCTCGTTTTTTGGAGTGTAATGACAAGAAACAAATTGAATCTTCGAGCTTTACCCTGATTTGTCATGACGTCACATAACGTATCAAAACGTCCCGTCGGTACAGTTCCTCAAGCATTTAATGCGTGTCAGTTGATAGTCGACCACTAGTGGTTTTGAACTGTCGCCGTGAAACCCATAAATATGCCTCTTTCCCAATGATTCAAACTTTAATTTCAATCTCTTTTAGTCTCCAAAGCTTTCTACATCCTTCAAGTCCTTCCATCTGCAAATCATCAACTTTCGTTGTTAACCCCTGCTCAAAACACCAAATCTCATTATCTTCCTCTTTCTTTAAACTCAAACCAAATGGCGAAAACGTCAAAAACCGTGCCACAAAAAGAAACTGCTTCATCATCTCGGCGGGCCGCCGAGAAAACATCGGTGAAGCCGTGCCCTGAGGAGTGTGTTCACGGGGGGTGCTTCGTCAGTTCCGACTTCAAGATCAAGAAAACTTCGTTGGTCCCTGGTCGATACAAGCCAGTGTCGAGATACATATGCTCGATAATTGAGAACTTTCTTAAGAAGGTGAATAAAGACTGCAACTGGAAGGGAAAAGAAGTGGTGATTCCATCCCTCGA
Organism: Nicotiana paniculata; assembly: GCA_005239505.1. Lineage (NCBI taxonomy): Eukaryota > Viridiplantae > Streptophyta > Magnoliopsida > Solanales > Solanaceae > Nicotiana > Nicotiana paniculata. The sequence goes on from MDKI01121284.1 coordinate 37,688, forward strand.
AGAAAACATCACTACCCACGTGGAAGAGTTTTTGAGTGTTTACACATACTCTTTCACGATGGGTTCCCTCGATCCCATTATCATTGATTTCTGCCGCAAATACCAAATAACCCTAGGTCAAATCCATCCCTCATTTTGGAGGATTGTTATTCTGCTCCGATTTTTCATGAGCAAAATCGAGGGGCTGCCCTTTACCCTCGATCACCTTATCAGGTTATACAACCCCTGACTCTACCGAGGTGGGCTAATAAAGCTTCAGTACCGGGCTACCAAGGTGCTAATTTCAATCATAGATGAGGACAAAGATTGAGGCTGGATGAGTCGGTTCGTTCAAGTGAGGACGTCGGACTTGATCCCGACCGAGAATATGTCGTTTCCCCAGAAGTGGAATATGAAGCATAAGTACAATCCCTCTATTAGCTTCTATTTGTTATTTTGCTTCTTTACTTTTTCTCATCGATATCCTTTTCCATGATGTAGCGGCTGCTTGGATGCCCGTTGAAATTCCTTACCTCGAGAGCCGGGTCAAAAACCTGGCCTCGACCTCTACATACGCTGAGCATGCATGGTGCTATTTATCGAAGGCCAGTGGGAAGCCAAAAATCATGGTAAGCCCCTTTTTATGTGTATAGTAATTTGGTTAAGATTTTCCTTCAAACTTATTCAATTTCTTCTCTTGCAGGTCTCGACAAAGATGCAGTCATGAGGCCCCCCTTTGGTGAAGAAGAGACTTCAATCCCGGTCCCGAAGCCGGCAAAGGACAATACAAGGAAAAGGGCCTCGACTTCTGAGGGGTCAGAGCCTAAGAAGAGAGTGGCCTGTAGATTAAGAAGTAAAGTCATTACTTTGACTGTGGATTCAGTCCAACACCTACGGGAGGAAGATGAAGAAGAGGAAGAAAGAGAAGACGACTCCGGGCTAGTGGCCCGAGTGAAGGCGAACTTTGGGGCCAAAAAGTCCACTGGATTGGTGGGATCCGAAAGCATTCTGCCCCGAGTTGACGAGGCCTCGGGTGTAAACTCGGGTGGAGTCCCTGAGTTGGCAAGGGCTGGAGATGCCTCACCTCGAGGCAAAAGGGTGGCAGAATCAGCTGTCGAAGTTGGTCTCGAGGTTCCTCGTGAATGAAAGAATGCCCAAGAGACCCACTTGGGGTAATAGAAGTTGGAGACTCCACGTCCCTCTCTTCATTTTTCGAGGAGACGATTCGGGAGGCCCAAGCCATGAAGACTCCTTATGCAGAAGGAACTCACGGAGAGGAGGATCCCTTCCGTGGATATTTTACCGGCATCCAGGATGCCGCTGGCCTGAGTGACTTGGAAATACCGAGGAAGGATATGGTGGGACATCTTCGAGTTTCAGACTGACCAATCAGTTCCCGACTCCTAGCATCACCGGAGGTGCATGGATTTTTGCTGCCCCCATAGGGGTGGCCATTTATCTTTGGCGTCTAGTCACGGAAGAAGACCAAGAGCTGATGGACGAAGTAGCAACACCGTGTCTCATCAATGAGGCACAACAAGACTTGAATCGGGTAAGCCTTAACTCCCATTGTTGATATCATACTCGTATTTTTTTTCTTGTCTAATTTCTTTCCTTCTATTTGTCTAGGTCTCGGTGCTTCATCATGAAGCATTTTCTAGGTCCCGAACAGAACTAAGCCGGTATGAGGCCGACATTCAAAGGCTCACTGAGGAGAAGAATTCCCTTAAACTTCTCAATGGGCAGAAAGAAAAGGAAATCAAGGACCTCCAATCTGAGCTAGTCGTTGCTCAGAAGGAACAAAGCGACCTGACCGAGCAAGTAAATAAAATCTTAGAAGCTCATGACATCGGTTCGGGAGTGATGGCTAACAATTCGAACTCACTCGTCCAATAGAAACTCGAGATGATCGAGAAAATCCGTGGAGAGGTAAAAATAAGAGGTGAAGGCAGAGACCTTAACGTAAAAGGAGAATATGGACCGCCTTGCCTCAGAGAAGGAGGCTGCTCTGGCCTAGTTGTCCTCGGCCGACAATCAGCTCCAGGGTATGAAAGAGAAACACTTGGCACAGTCCAAGAAAATTGAGGAGCTCCAATCCCGGTTAGTCACCGAACTTGCAATGTCCAAGTCTGAGGCTGAAAAAGCAAAGGGTGATGCTGAGGCGATCGTGGCCGTCTACCGACCTGATGCTGAAGCCGCTCAAGATCAAGCAAAGGAAGTTGCCGATGCTGCCCAAAATCGAGCATATGGTCCCTCCCAATTCGGACCTAGTTTTCCTTCATTCGGATTTTGAGTGTTGATGGTGACTTTTCTTAGCACCAAGTCTCCGATTTGAAAGTATCGAAGATTGGCTCTTTGGTTATAATACCTCTCGATTCTTTTTTTTTCTGCAACCAATTGAACGAGGGAGGCTTCTCGTCTTTCATCCACCCAAATTTGAGGCTTGTATTCATAGCCTCATGATTTGATTCTTCTGTTGCATACCGAAACCTGAGGCTAGGTTCCCTGACTTTAACCACGATAAAAGCTTCGACACCATAGACTAAAGAGAATGGTGTTGCCCCCGAACTATATTTCGATGTCGTGCAGTATGCCCAAAGGACCTCGAGCAGTATCTCTCTCCATTTCCCCTTAGCGTCGGTCAATATTTTCTTTAGATTTTGAATGATGGTCTTGTTTGTTGATTTGGCTTGTCCTTTCCCACTGGGATGATATGGTGTTGATAGAATCCTTTTAATCTTTTGATCCTCGAGAAATTTTGTCACTTTGTTGCCGATGAACTGCTTTCCATTATCACACACTGTCTCGGCAGGCATCCCAAATCGATGTGGTCCCAAATAAAGTCTATGACTTATTTTCTTTGACTTTCTCGAAAGCCTGTGCTTCAACCCAGTTAGAAAAATAATCAGTCATAAACAAAATAAATTGAGCTTTACTTGGGGCCGATGGAAGAGGGCCGACGATGTTCATCCCCTATTTTATGAATGGCCATGGGGATAACATCGAGTGAAGTTGCTCCCAGGGCTGATGAATCATCGCCGCATACCTTTTACATTTTTGGCATTTTCGAGCGAACTCTTTTGTATCCATTTCCATATCAGCCCAATAGTATCCTGCTATGATAACCTTCTTAAGTAGTGAGAAGAACCGGTGACTTCTATCTGACGACCTCAAAATGAATCGACCTAAGGCAGCTATGCACCGTGTTAACCTTTGCACGACCTTAAGATTATCCATGACCGTGATATCTTCGATGTCATTGATTTTATCGGGGTTGATCTCGATCCCCCAATTTGATACCATGAAGACGAGGAACTTCCCCGAGCCGACCCTGAATGTGCACTTCTCTAGGTTGAGCTTCATGTTGTACTTTCTTTAGTATGTCGAAGGTCTCCTGCAAATGTTTCAAATGGTCCTCTACTTGCAGGGACTTAACTAGCATGTCATCAATATAAACTTCCATTGGTTTTCCTATTTTGTTCTTCGAACATTTGATTTACTAGGCGTTGGTAAGATGCACTAACATTTTTTAGTTCGAACGACATTATATTATAACAATAGTTGTCGTACTTAGTGATAAACGAAGCCTTTTCCTGATTCTCCGGGTTCATCTGTATTTGATTTTACCCGGAGTAGGCGTCACAAAACTGAGGATCTCATGACCGGCCGTGGAATTGATCATACGATCGATATTTGGCAAAGGAAAAAAGTCCTTTGGGCATGATTTGTTTAGGTCCTTAAAGTCTACGTACATCCTAAGTTTATTGCCCTTTTTAGGGACTACAACTACGTTTTCTAACCACTCTGGATACTTTACTTCCCGAATGGACCCTATCTTGAGACGTTTGGTTACCTCGTCCTTGATGAATGCGTGTTTAAACTCAGACTGGGGCCTTCTCTTTTGCTTTACTAGACAAAACTTCGGGTTCAAGCTCAATCGATGTGTAGTGATCTCCGGTGGGATCCCTGTCATTTCAATGTGGGACCAAGCAAAGAAATCCATATTATCTATAAGGAATTTAATGAGTCTTTCTCTGAGCTCGGGGGTAACCCCGTGCCCAGGCATACCTTTCACTCGGGCTGGTACTCTTCAGTATGAATTTCTCTAACTCTCCGACCGTTGATTTTGTGGCGTCTGAGTCATCAGAAATTATGAAATTAAGATCGGGGGATCCAATGTTCGCCATCCTCGTTTTCCCCCTTGCTCCTCCGATTGGGTCGAGGCTGGTACCTGTGGTTGCTATTTGGCCTCATGTTTTCCTTTCGACTCCAATCCCTTTGTTGATGAAAGCGCCGATACCAGTGTTACTTCATCGATCGCGAACATCTCTTTGGCAACATATTTTTCTCGTACACCGTTTTGACTCCATCCGATGTTGGGAATTTTAGAATTTGGTGAAGGGTTGAGGGGACCGCCCTCATGTTATGAATCCAGGGTCGTCCGGGCAGGGCGTTGTATCTCATATCGCTTTTGATCACATGGAACTTTGTTTCTTGAATGGTCCGACCTACATTTACTGGAAAGGTAATTTCATATTTGGTAGTTTCACTCACCATGTTGAAGCCATCGACAACTCGAGCTGCGGGCACAATCTGATCTTGTAGGTTGAGTTGCTCCATGACCCTCGACCAAATAATATTGGCCAAGCTTCCTAGATCAATCAAAACACGTTTAACCTGAATTTTATTCATAAGGATAGATATTACCAGTGTATCATTGTGGGGTTGTGAGATCCCCCCTGCTTCCTCGTCATTAAAAGACAAGGTCCCTTCTAGCACGTAGTCCCGAGTTCGCTTTTCCCTAGTGATCGACACCTTGGTGTGTTTAAATACGGGTCTTTGTGGAATATCGACCCCACCTACGATCATGTGAATCACGTGTTTTGGCTCTTCCTGTTCGTTGTTCCTGTTTGCATCCTTGTCTCTGAAGTGGTTTTTAGATCGGTCGCTCAAGAATTCTTGAAGGTGGCCCTCGTTGAACAGACGGGCTACCTCCTCCCTTAGCTGGTTGCAGTCCTCGGTTCTATGACCATGGGTACCATGGTATTCACATATTTTATTAGGGTTCCTTTGTGCCGGATTGGTCTTTAGGGGTCTAGGCCATCTAATATCCTTGATCCATCAAATGGCCGATACATTTCCTGATGCGTTGATGCTGAAGTTGTATTCTGACAGTCGTGGTGCTTATGTGGGCTCGATGTGTTTATCGAAGCCACTCTTACTCATGAGCCATCAAGAGCTCTGCCCTCGATCACTTCGAACGGGGTAACATCCCGAACCGCTGTTTCTACGATCTGCGCCGTATGGTTGATATCGATCTTTGTTCAATCGGGGTTCCCTGTCGATGTCCCTTTGAATTCTGCCGACGGGCATGTTTGGATAAATGGAACCAGAAAGGGTCCCAAACTAATCATCCTTGACCCTGATTTTTGACTGGTACCGATTATGCACATCAGCGCAGGTCATGGCCGGATACTCAATTAAATTCTGCTTTAGCTGCCGTGATGCTACTAAACTTCGTCCGTTAAACCCTTGCATAAAGCTTGGATAGCCCAATCATCTGCGACTGGGGATAGGTCCATGTGTTCCATATGGAACGAAGATACAAATTCCCTTAACATTTCATTATCCTTTTGTTTCACTTTGAAGAGGTCCGACTTCCTAGTCGCGACCTTTATTTCTCCGGCGTGTTCTTTAACGAAGGAATATGCAAGCATGGCGAAGGAATCAATGGAGTTGGGTGGCAAATTGTGGTCCCATTATACTTGGGAATTTCTGGCATGCGGAATTTTTTTGGGATGGGCTTAGGAGACGCACTTGGGGGAAAGGCTTCTGCACGAGCTTCTTCGAATCCAAACCCTTCAGAATTGGTGGTTCCCCTAATATCTGGTCAACTCGGGAGTTGTATGTTTCTACCTTTTTGTCATTAGCCTCGATTTTCTTTTCTACTAATTCGATTCTCTTTGTGAGCTCCTTGAGAATTTTCATGATGGTGGGGTCAGTCCCCGATTCTTTGGCGTTCGATCTCTCCAGTACTGGTTCGACCTTTTGAGCAACTTCAAGTGATGGCTTAGGTTCAGCTCCACTCGGAGCCCGGTTATGGTTTTGTAGTTGCGCTATGGCAACCTGTTGAGCTTGTAGCATTTGAAATATCAATCAAAGGCTAACTTCGCTGTCTTCGTCGCCCTGTGCATCTTGACCGGTTGGTTGAGCTTCTCTGCGGACGCTGTTTTCGGGGTCGACACCCAAATTGCCATTTAGGGCGATGTGGGTGCTGACATCAACAGGGTATACAACTGGTACTCACTCAACGCCAACCTGAGGTACTTCGATCCTTGGGCGACTACATTGTCGTGTTCCCTATGGAAACCGAGGTTGTTGTCAGTGTGTATGGGTACTGCTTGTGAGTTCGACATGTTGATCCTGAAACAAAAAACACTTACGAGAACAAGCGTAAAACAGTGTGTGTTATCGGAATTAGTATTAAGCAATCACTAATATCCTTAGCCCCACGCTGGGCGCCAAACTGTTTACCCTTAAAATAAGATAACAATTAAGCTTATAAGTGGTTTTAAGGACACATGGTTTTACCTAACACCAATTGATAAATGCGATGATTAATAATAAAAATTAACAATAATGTAAGGCAAAACAGTATTGAGATGCAATTCAGCCCTCGAGTTGGACACTCTCGCACTGACAGTATTGAGAAATAAATTACGAAATACGAAATAAGCTGATGAACAAGAGAGTTTCAGAAAGAAATAGTGTTATATTGCGTTGATATGCGAGAATATGGATTACAAATGATCGGAACCCATCTTTATATAGTAGAGGAATTCTACTTATAGTACAACTCTAATTGTAGAAGAAAATCCCATGATTAGCTAAATAACTGTTCTTGATTTGATCCGTTCCGAGATTTCCGCCATTATACTCGGCCAGTACGGATATCTCGCTTTTCTGTTATTATGCTATCTTCGATCTTGCTCGATGTCTATCTCGTTTGGTCTCAATCACTACTGGTCTCGATCTTGACAGATACCTCGAATCCAGAACTTGGTATCTTACCCTCATACCTCGGTCTGATCTATTACGGGGACGATCTTCGGTCCATCACCCTGGTCTCGGTTAATCAGTAAAATCGGGTGGGCTCAGTTTTAACTGTATACAGATATGAAGTATACAGTTTTGTCTATGTTATTTTGATGGTGAATGACAGAGATTGTGATAAAGTAATTTGCAACGAATTTCTTCTTTGACTGATTGGTCGTCTAATGAGGATTTCATTAAGGCTGCTTGATAGAATCCTGAACTTTAATCCTGAATTTAAGTTATATTTTAAAGCCATCTAACTTCAAAGAAAGACAGAACATAACTTTAGCTTTAAGAAGTCTTAAGTTCAGCAAATATAAAACAAAAACTTCAGCTCCTAGAATGCTGAAGTTCAGCAAATACACAACAAAACTTCAGATCCTAGAATGCTGAAGTTCAGCAATTACAAAACTAAAACTTCAGCCAAAACATGCTGTAGTTTTATTGAACTGAAGTTTTCCGTTGCACTATGAACTAAAGTTTGCGTGATTGCCTTTACAAGTCAGGCCAAACTTCAGGCAAAAATATCTGAAGTTTTTCTTTGATAAGGCTACACTTCAGGCAAAAAATTCTGAATTTCAAACTTCAGACATACATTTTTGCTACTTCAGGCCCGTATGTCTGAAGTTACCCGAATAGTGAGTACACTTGCATTTTTTTGTGCAAAGTGGATATAAGTTAAAAGGTGACCCAAAAACTGGGTATAGATGCAAATGCCCCAATTATAACAAGCAATGGATCATCGATAGTGAAGTTCCTCGTTGGAAAGACTCTTACTATACATGGGGATGCAGATATGTCAGAAGGACCGGATTCGAATATCCCCACTCTGCAAATCGAACATGGTAAAAAAGATATGATGATTAGTGGGTTTATGATTAAAGTATTGTTTTTCCTGTGACATAATTAACTAAGAAATAGAAATATTTAATTAAACAATAGTGACTAAATTGCATGAAAACCGGGATGCAGACTTTAGTCGATCACTGTAATGTCCCCTTGGGTACACTATTGCTAGATGAATATAGCGGCAGAAAAGGCGTTTTCCGTTTTTTCATATCATGCGCAATTAGTCAGTAGCCACTTCTATATCAAAATGGTCTAAATATTAATATTTTGAAACATGTTTAATGGATTTTAGCAACGGACGCAGAATTTTCATCGAGAAACTTTAACATCTACTGTATATAGGACAATTTACTCTTATCTTACATAGATAGGCTATAATAGTAGACTAGAATAATTAGAATTATGAACTAAAATGCGAATTTAGAAAACACCAAAAAAAAAGATTGTATAATTTGAATTCACTTATTTTTATTTTCCGAAAAGGAAAAAGGACGAATAAAAATAAAATAAAAGAGCAATTGTACGTCGAGAGATAAGGAATGAATGCAGCGTAATCTTATCCATGATGCTGTCTGTGAATATTAAATGCAACAAGTATGGTTGGTACCTAATTGATAACAGCGTTTGTTAATGTGTTAAAAAGAAAAGCATTTTGATATGATCATACCAAGTTGTAAAGACATTAGCTTTTGAACTAGTCCCCTTTTGTCTATCTAACTTCTCTTCTTGTGTTTTTCCTTCTTTTTCAACCAATAAAAAGCTTTTGGCCACCTTCATATATATATATATATATGGGTCCTCTCTTATCACAAATATAATGATATAAGAAGAGTTTTTACAAAGTGACCACAAAACTAACAACTTTGTTTTGGCACAAAAAAAACGAAGAAAGAAGCTAAGTAGAGCATGAGAAAAGGGTCAAGAAAAATGTGGTGGGTGGTGCCATGTACAAGCAGAAAGAGCTTGAGAACTGAATCAAGAATGGGCATTGAAGAGATACTGAAGATGAAGCTTGATACTATTAAGGAAGAACCAGAAATTTCATGTGATGAAAATTATGGAAAGCTATCGAAGATTCATCGAAGCAATACTATGGTCAAGAAAGTGAAGAAGATTCATTTCAAAGTTAAGATGGGAGATATCTTCATGCCTCAATTCAGCTTTAGAGAATCTTATGTTATGTTCATCACTGGATTGGGTTCCAAACGTCTGTTGAATGGTCTTCCTCAATATTAAAGCATAAATGCCTATATGATCACTCAAGATTCAAGACTCAAGCCACTTGTTTTACGGTTTGAGTGGGTGGATAACATAATTTGGGTTCTTTAATTTGCTTGGTATTTCTCTGTAAATTACTACTCTCATTAACATTATCACTTACTTTTCTACTTCTTTTTAGCTCTTTCCCGACAGTGGCGAAGTCAGGAAATTCAATAAGGGTGTTTAAATCTTTGTCACTGAGCTATATAAGGGTGTTCAAAGTCTATTTTTAATTAATAACAAGTAATATTTTACCTTATACGGAGTATAATTTTCCGGCCCCTTGAAGGAACGTAGGTTCGCCCCTGTTTCCCGTGCCTCTCGGATCTTAACATGTTTGTTGCCAAGTTGCTAGGATATGTTATTCAGCTTGTTTCAGCTAACGCTATTCTTATGCATAAGTCTCTTGTTACGCGAGGAACGAAGGAGTAAATGGCTAAGAGCCCATTTGGATTGGTTTATTTTATGTGTTTTTCCGTCAAAATTGCTTTTAAATCAGTTTGTAGTATTTGAACAAAATAAAAAAGTGTTTTTAAGTATTTGTTTTTAAGACAAAATGATAAAAATAAACCAAAAATTAAAATTCTGAACTTATAACTTTTTGCTTAAAAGTTACTTACAACAAGCCCATTAAACGAGCTCTAAACCATGACATCTTACCCTCACAAATCACAACCCCTAAAAAAAAAAAATATATATATATATATATATAGAAGAAAAAACAATCAAGTACGAAAGAGAAAGTAAGGAAAGAAACGAACCCAATTTGAGGGAAATTTACACCTGGAAATATATGTCGTTTATCTCATCACATAATATGATAATATACACATGTTTCTCCACACCTCCCCCTACACAACACACATAGAAAAAGATGAAAAAAGAAAAGGAAGGAAGCAGTGAAAATTAATATGATCAATTAATTAAACTTCACCTTCTTCCTTTTTCCCCTGCTTGGTATGTGTGTCAGTGTGTGAAGCTCGTTTCTATGCCGGCATGGAGATTTTGGGGACTGAGTTTAAGTTACAAACATCGGCGCAGTTTAAATTTTTATCCTGTCAAGTCATTTTTACCTATTATAGCAAGTAACTTGCCTTATGTTTAAAATTATAAATATTACATTTTAAGAAGGCTTGCTCACAAATTTATCATTGACGATTTGATACTGCGAAAAACTCTTTATTATGCATATAACTTAAACTATTGATGATTTAATGGTAAATTTGATGAACAAATCCTCCGGTAGAACAAGTAAAAATTGTTTTAGTGGTAGAGCCCCTTAACTGTTGCTGACTAAGTCAATCTGAAAGTACAAGAGGGAGGTGAATTGTCGTTTTTTCATTTTATGACTAAGTAGTTGACTAGTTTATCAATTAGTTGACTAGAACTAGATGCGAGATCAATAGTAAAGGCATAATATAAAATGCAGAAAGTAAATGACACCGAATATTTTTATACTGGTTCAGATTAAATGTTAATCCTAGTCCAATCCCCTTGGGTTGCAAGAAGGTTCTCTCTTCAAAGCTCCGTGAGAACTTCCATACAAGAGAATTGATATTATCAAACACACCAACTGCTTTTCAGTTCTAAGTACTTTTAATATATTTTGATACAATGCCTCACCAATATTTTCCTCTCTTTCTTCTCTCTACTAGTTACACAGTATATCACACCCAGATTACAATGCTGGTTTAGAGTAACAAAGAGCATGAGGTTGGTTCGATCAAAGTATGTTTCTTCACTTAGTCTTTCCACTATAAATACAACTAGAGGGATCTACTTTGATTCTCATAATAGCAGATCTTGAGAGATTGCATACCCAAAAGATTGATCCTTGGAATGAATATGGAGCTTTTTATTTATTTATTCCTTTAATGACGGACTTGATAGGACCTTCCATTAGTGAGCGAATTTTAATTTCAACGAGCGACCTTTAATTAATACTTTGATTTTGGAATTTGACAGCCTTCCTTCAACAAGCGTCCTTTAATTACTCCTTAATTTGGGAATTTGACAGTCTTCCTTGAATGAGTAGATTCAGTGCTTAATTGATATTTCAAGCGGACTATTAGAAATCTTGATCTCCTTTGTTTTGGTCCTTACTTTCTTGTCTTCCTTCGCATAGGCTGACAGATCTTTGGAGATCTTACTCTTCCTTTCCTTTGCTCATTCCTTTAGTCTTCTTTAGCATAAGTTGGCAGGTTTTTGAAGATCTTACTCCTCTTATCCTTTGCTCCTGTAATGTACCTGCAATTAAAGGGATTTTTTTTTTCATCATTAAAACTTGGATCTAACAATCTCGCCCTTTTTGATGCAAAATAAAAAGGGTAAAACCAGTTTACTTCCCTGGACATATTAGTCGACTCTCCTTCTGTTGTAGTCGACTCCCCCTCAACTGGGAAACAAAAATAACTGTACCTGCATCTTATTCTCCCTCTTTGGCATCAACAAAAAGCATCATTCTGGCAGGAATATGTTAAAACAAGTAATAATTAACTAGTTAAACATTCAAGAGCATGGGTAAATGTCTTAACAGTACAACCCCATGACTGGATAGCTAATCCAAAAATAAACACAACACATATTGTCTTAAACATCCATCCACCAACTATTTAACTACGCATAAAATAAGTGAGAGTGTTGCAGATATCCTCCTTGAGACGACCAAATCTAGCATTTACTATGATTGATATCCTATCGATCTTGTCACACACTTTCTTGAAAGGTTTTACAGCATTCTCTGATGTCCTAAGGATTTTGACTAGTATCTTGGATACATCAGAGCCTATCTCCTTTGATATGTCATGAATATCTCCAATTGTTGTTTAAGTGAAGACCAGCAAATCCTTGACGAAGGACAACTTGTCGTTAATGACATTTAGATTTTTTACAATATTAGGGTCACAAGCACTGGGATGAGAAACAGAGGCTTTGGCTTTGGAGTCAGTCGGAGCAATCTTGGCTTCTCCTTCTTGCTTCTTTATCAAGGTACCCTTCATAATAATGTATCCCATGCTAGAAAAGGCTCTAGAGTTGTAGGACCTAGTGACTGTGACAAAGGGATAGTTGAAAAAGGAGATGTTGTGGGCTTCGAAAAGGTGGGTGATGACCATACCATAGGGAAGGCTTGTGGGATCATCGACACTCTCAATCATGAAATTAATTACCAAGGAGGAAAATTTAACTTTATGCTTGGTCGGGAGGAAACAAACAAGAAAAGTATCTCATTGGGAGAAAAAGGAGAATGATCATTGATAAGTAGGGATTTTGACTACTTATTTACACTCCTTTACTATACTTTTAGCTCAAAAATGCTTCAAGTTGTTCCCAAAAACTGATAAAATGTGCTTACTTGCAAGAGCATTGGAAAATGAGCCAAAACAATGAAATTCAACTCAAGAAGGAGTATTTTTGGACAAGGACTAAAACCAAGCAAAAAGGGCAAAGTGTGGATCGCACAATATTGAGTGCGACCGTAGACTATGAAGGACCTCTGACAAAATTCCTTTGCAAAGTGCAGACCGCACAATTATTGTGCGGCCGCAAAAGATGAGGTTAAGAAAGATGGAGTTATGAGTCCATCAAGTAGTCTAGACCGCACTATTATTGTGCGGCTGCAGAATTCAAGAGTGCGCCCGCACTCAGAAATGTGCGGTCCGCAGAAGTCCCTTCTCTCAAAATCAAATTTAAGGTTGCAAAAATATCGTTCTCTAGCATTTCATTTACAAATAATAGTATAAATTTTAGAAGTAGAAAAAAACAACCAAGTATGTGGAAGTGCATTTTGGGCACGTCATACACCTAGTCTAAGTATATACTTAATCCAATATAAGCTCTCTGAGGAATCGACCCCGACTCAAGTTGGGTAATTATAATTGCATCGACCGCTTCACAATCCAAATCAGTGGTGTGAATTTGGGTGACATCAATTTTTGGTGACGTTGCCGGGGAGCTAAAAATTTTTTTAGCTATATATTTGGTTTTGTGTGTGACTTTTCTTCTTTTCCTTCTGGGTTACTAACCTTTTTGTGAATCGATTGTAGGTACAAAAATGGCTCTCAACAATGATCCTCTCGGTAACTTGCCTTTGGGGGAGGAAGTGGACAATGACCAAGGTGATGAGGTACTTCTTGAGCCTCAAGCAAATAGGCGAGGTCGACCGCCTCATGACAATATTCCCGTCCCTCCCTCACCTCCACCAAGAGCGGATCCACACTAGGTGTTGCCAAATGAAGGATACGCAAGTGCTATAGTCTCGCCCCGCATTAGGGCAGGCAACTTCCAAATCACCAATGTTATGGTCACATTGCTAGAGCAACAAGGATTCTTCACCGGGGCTCCGAGTCAAAATGTATACAAACACTTGAGGGGTGATGCGCTCAAATTACACATTAAAATAGTGTAAGCGGTCGATTGTCAAATATAATAACCCAACAAGGTTGGGGTCGAATCCCACAGAGAATAATATGGAGGCGATTAGGAATGTAAGAGAATTATCACTTATCGCGCAATGCCAAACAAATAGATTTTGATTTTGAAAATGTTTATAACTAAATGCGAAAATATAAACTAACCTAGAAAGCAAGTAAAATGATCAATGCGAACAAGTATGAATGCATCGGGAATTACACTCAAGTAATGATCCAATGTATTTCACGATTTTACAAATATGAGCGAGTTTATGTTAATTAGCCACGGATAATAATTCTAAATTAGCTTTTTTCAAAGACTAATAAGACTTCCTAATTGAATTATTCCTAACCCAATCGAGAGATTGAGTACACCCGTATATGGCTACAAGTAGTTCAATCCTATCCCTAGGTAGAATCTATAAAATGAGGGTTAAAGCCTCAAGTTCTTGTTAATTAATCTTTCCCAAACCCAAATTATCTTTTCCAAAATTAATTCAGAGTTAATGGGCGAGTCCTAGGGTCAGCTAATCCCTTTGGAAACATTTAAGAACAAGAATAATTAAAGTAACAATAACTCACTTCATAAATATCATAAAATTATTTAATACATAAGCACAACAATGTATTTAATCCACACTTTAAACATGAATATTTCCATAAACAAGAATTAGTATTGGAAATAAATACTACAAACTTAAATATTTAATACAAAGCAAGGAAATGAAGAAATAAACATAAATGGGTAAGAAATCCTTAACCACAAGCTTGAAATCTTCAAAATCCAAGTGTGTGTGCAAACCCTAGCTTCCACAAATGTTTTCTCTCTTCTTCTCTACTCAAAAAAGTATTTTACAATGCCAAAGATATGCCAAAAGATCTTCTAGGTCGAGTATATGTGAGTTGGGAATAAGAAAATGTGATTTAACAATTCTGTACAGTCCTGATGCCCGTTGACCGCACCTGCAGAAGATTCCTCGCAGGTGCGGCTCCGCAGAAGCGGACTCACCATCGCATGTGCGAGTCTGGGTATCTTGAGCAATTTCCGCAGATGCGAATGAAACATCGCACCTGCGGTTCCGCAGGTGCGTGAACTACTTCGCAGGTGCGGCTTTAATACAATTTAGCTCTTCTTCGCAGGTACGTTCCATTCTTCGTAGGTGTGAGGTCCCACCAGCGGCCTAGAGTCCATATGTGTGGTATCACTGGAGGTTTTGTGCATTTTTCACCACTTTGTGCTCAAATACACTCCAATTCAATACCAATTCATGGCATCATTTCCTTGAAATTCGAGCAATACACAGTATAAACGACCTCATGTTATCATTGAGTGATGCAAAATCTAACGAAAAGAGGCTAAAAGGAGTGGTAAAATCACCACTCATCAACACCCCCAACTTAAAGCTTTTGCTTGTCCTCAAGCAAATCAAAACCAATAACTCAATGAGGTTCTACAATTTCAAGCACAAGTTACATTGCTAGCATTTACAAATCACATTCTCCAACTAAACATTATACTTATGGATTTGGTTGGTACTAATAATTAGGCTCAAGTATGCATCTTACCCGAATAACTCCCTCATTTAAAAAAACAACTACAAGAAGTGCAAGAGAGTTCCAAAAAAAATCAAGTGACAAGAATAAGCCTCAAGGAGTGACTCAACAACACTAGTCCACTATCGATGCTCAACTCACTCATTTCCGAGTAGATCAATTTCACCAATAAATCCTAATTTATGTGTCCTCACAAGAACGGAAGTCCAAAAATCACCATATTTACAAGAACACACAAGGGAGAACTTTACAAAGACACTTACTCTCACAAAGAACTTCAAGTGTTACAACAAATCATGCCATAAGCTTGCCCTTATTTTAGTTCATCGCTTATTCAAGAATATTCGGTTGGAGATCCCATAAGGACTTTTTAAGATTGTAGTGTAGGTTTAGGGAAGGATAAGATAAATATTTGGAAAAAAGTGACTACACCCTCCTTGAACAATACTCACATTTTCCTTTCTTGTTTGCACTTTGTTTCTTTTCAAACCACAGAGCCTCATTTTCATCTAGTTACCAACCTAGAACCACTTTAAATACCTCACTAAATAAAGCTCCCATATTTATTTACATACATACATACATACATACATATATATATATATATATATATATATATATATATATATAT